>WOFM01000614.1:1095811-1197564 GCA_011428145.1 Ericerus pela
AATGAAGAATTGGTTTTATTTCTTCATCATTCTGTGGATTCAATTTAGTGCAAAAATAATATAGAATTTTTCGACAAAATTATTAGAGTAGATGATGGATAAATATTTCTCAATTGAAGCTATACCTAGTTAATAGCAATAAGTATGACATCAATAGTTCATTATTTTCTAATTTTGATGTAATTTGCCATTTAATCTTTTGGGTCAAAAATGGTGTACCTATATGCCATCACTCGTTCCTAGAACGCCTTAATGCTACGACAGCAAACGAAACATTCACTAAGTTTAACCAAAAATGTACGCTTTGAGGGAACAGTTTTATAGAAATTAAATTTTTTTAATTCGTAGCGTATGTTTTTCATGAATATTGAATACCTAATTATGTTTAGACGACTGTGATAAAAAGACGGAACAGAATATTCAAGATAATTAAGGCATTTCGTAACTTTATGATTAACTAGTGTAGAAGTGTACATCGCCTATCTACATAGAATAGATGACATACCTTCATTAGGTACTTGTAGAGGTAGCCTAAAACAAAGTTATCAACCCACAAGTCATGTCTGCGACATATATTTATAGGTACGTACAAAACAAACACTAAAATTCAACAATTAATAATTTAATAAAAAGGGCAAATGTCGTAATTTGAAACAGAACAATTAATTTTCAAGAATTTTTTTATTTTTTGTCCAATTTCCCTCCACTCAGCACCACACGATAATGTATACATAAATGCGAAAAATAACTCCAGTTTCATTGATTTAAAATAATTGCTCAAAGTCTAACATTTAAAAAAACAGTGAAAATATTTGTGTCATTTTATAACACGGTGTTGTAAAATGACACATCAAGTGAAAAAACCATAAATACATTTTATTTCAATGAAATGTTTACTTCTTTATCTCAAAAAATTCATTAAAATTAATTTGTGGCCATCTCACTCATTTTAGGACTCATTTTTTAGGTACCTACTGGACTTGATATTTAGGCTACCATTACTCGCACATTTCTTTATTCATTTCACTCAATTCTTATAAAATCATTCTTTCATAATATGTTTTTTCATTTAATATAAATTTACAAATATCTCAAAATCAGAAAATAAAAAAGATCTAAAAAATAAAAATTCAGTCTCCGTTTCTTTTTTTCAAACTGTGTCATTTTACAAAAACCTATCATGTGTAATTTTACAACATAGGTACATATGAACTATGTTGAAAATAAATCGAAACTAAATCAAAAATGGATTATTGGTAAAACTGCTTATGATCATAATTATGATTAACCATACAAAGAGCTTTCGTTTCGTTTATATTAATTTTATTAACCTGAGTACATACTGCAAACATTAGTAAAATAGTAACAATTTCGAAAAATAAAATTTTATAATGGCTGCAATTCGAAAACCAGTTGACTGATTTCGGTCAAATTCAATAACAAATCAGTCCCTAATAGTCTCCAACTGCTATAAAAATTTTAAGTCAAAATCTTTTAATTTACAGGAGTTATTGTGATAACAACATAGTAGTTTTGCAATATTTTGAGAGCCTCTCCCTCCAAAACTAATCGATAAAAAAAAAAAATTTTAACATGAATGTGTAGCACATGAAAGCTTCTAATACTACACTAAATTTCACTGCCTTTGGTCGAACAGCGGAGGCTCCACAGACTCCCAAAAATTGCCAAAGTGAGAAAAAAATGAAAAAATAAATAGATATACCGTAACAACTTCCTACTAGTGATGATGGGTGTATTTGTACACTCGCTGGTAGGTTGTGTGGCCAGTCCCTAAATTACGTCGGGCAACACACTTTTTAGTTCTTAGGCTGTTCATACTTTACGATCACTCAAATTTGTATACTGAGCAAGAATCACACAGAATATAAGGTCGATTGTAGTAGTACACGTGCGCTTAACCTCGTGCTCTACAATACCTACTCATATATACATATATATGTGTAGTTTACAGAAGAATTTGAATAACCTATATATTTGTAATATACCACTCTTCGATTCATGATCGCGCTTTTCCACAGGTGCTGCCTCCAGATCCCACCTTGCACTGAATGTAATAGTTGTATTTACAATTAGACTACATTAAGGTAAAATAAAGTGGATAGATAGGTTTAGCTCCTATTAATACGTATTGTGTCCAATAAATTCATTCCTGGAGTGCTAGTGGTTCCCAGGATATACATCTGGGTCAAATTACAACAATTTCCCCTTACCAATGTTATTTCTCAATAGAAACATTTCTCAAAACTGCAGAAATGATTTTTATAACATTAGTGACATTTGAAAATAGGCTACGTCTTGGGAAGGGTGAAAATGTAAGTTTTCGAAAAATATCCGTGGATCCGTTAAGAAGGATAACATTCTAAATTCAAATAACAATCACCAAAATGACAATTAATGATTTTCTCCTTATGACCGGTTTATTTTTAAAGCATTTCTCATCATTAAAACTATATTGGGTGTTCAATATAAACTGTTCAGGTATTTTCTGATCACTTTAAGGGACAGATTATCAATAGTAGCGTATCATTGTGAAAGTTCAACATAATACTAAAAATTATATAGTTGATGACTGCGGGCAGAGATTATAGTTGCAGTTGCTTGGAATGGTGAGTGTTGTTGTCCAGAAGAATTCAATTAATGTATGTCCATACGTTGCTGAGAAGAGAAATTCCTAATTCGGTCTGACAGTAAAGCAGCTATCACCAACACATTGTTCTACTCATTCAATTTGTTGAATACCAGTCTCACATTTCCACATTTAGGCAAATGTTAAATAATAAACTTATTTCAATAAATCTTATAATAAACCTACTTATAACACTTTTCCTTCATGAATAAAAATCAGAGAAATTATAACCTACCATATTCATTTTACAAGACCTAGTGAAGCAAGTTTGAAAACAAATTTCATGTGAGTTAATTTACGGATGTGAAATTTCAGCACTATACCATTCAAATGCGAATTAAAAATTATCCATTCGTCTTCCGCCAAATTAACATTGAATATTTTCGGATTCTCATCGCATGACAACCAATCATAGACTGGCTCTTCAAAGTTATTATAACTCCAGTTACTCTTTGTAATGAAGCTAACTGGAATCATCCAGCAATCGTTGGAAGGTTCATATTCGTTTTGTAGGGAGACAAACCGTTCCTAAAATACATAAGTAGGTATAAATGAAGTGTTTGAAATAATGTGAAGAATATTAACCTAATTTCATTCTTGCAAAATTATTGAAATTACTTGTTGTAAGGTTACAGTTCCTTCTTCAATATTTCGTGTCAGTGTAATAAGTGGATATCCTTTTTGATTGATCCATGGGTCCATAATGTCCTTCATGGTTAGATAGTAAGGAAAAATTTCTGATTTCCAAGCGTTATTTGTAAAAACGTCCCAAACTTGGTCTATGCTTGAATTTTTGAACCCATATTCATTGATATAATTTTTGATACATTTTTGAAACAATTTATCACCAAAGATAAAATTTATCATTCGAATAAGCAAATATTCTGAAACATAATTGTCAAGTAATTCGTTCTTGTTCAGTTTCTTTTCCAATGAAACACAATTAATGGTTTTAGTTATTCGTATAATAATAAGTGTTGTACTAAGGTAGGATTTGTGAGTTGGAAACAAAACGCAGACTCATAAATTAAGTGAAGTGACTGAGCCCAATGTACCCGGCCTCACAGAAAAGTGTACTTGGGCTACATCACGCGTATTATTAGAAATGAAATTTTGCACTTCAGTAAACACATTCGAGAATTTATCTATACTTGATAAAACAAAAAATTCTCATAGCCAAGCTTCTTTGTGTCACATTGGGCCTAGTGTTGTGGTTCAATCAGAAAATGTACTGTAAATCTGAACCCAGTTCCACAAAAAATATAATAAATTATGCCATTGTTACGTTTCTAGCCCTGAAATACATAGAAACCAACAAAATAAGTAGAGATAATTTAAATACTTTTATTTGGAAAAAAACATATCACAAATTATCACATCACAATATCTTGTACTAAAATTTTCTTATATAATAATCCTATTTCTAATTATGTCTCGCCTCCACTAGGGTGGACTACAAACTATTGACGTATTGGAACGTCTTCAGACTTTACAAGTTCAGACAGAGTAGTTCTGTAAAGAAAGGCAAGTGAAGTCCTGGTGTAAACCAAATTACCTGGTCACTTCTTTTGGTGCCTATTTGTTTACATTTGCCAAAAATGTACTTACAGTACATACCTAAATTGTGCTGAGAGATATGCTGACTTATTGTTCATCTGCTTATCTGCTAGCGCCAATAATTAGGTTAGTGATTGGAGGTAACAGCGAATATATAGTAGAAATATTCGCCGTTACTTGTTACAAAATATTTAGGTCAGCGAATGTGTTTGTCTGCCTAAATATATGCAAGAACAGCCCTGGTTTTATAAAAAACAATCTCCTAACATTTGCCTACCAGAATTCAATTATAAAAAATTTTGTAACGACTTTTTCAGAAAAAAATATCCTAATCCCTTGTGTGGGGAATTCATTCTTATGAGGATTTAGGAGCTTGGTCCAACGATGACAGTTGACACCAAAAAACTGGAAATATTTGTGCACTGCGTATTAAACAAAATATGTTTATTTATAATTACTTGCAAATACATGCAAGTTCGTTACAATTTCCAATCCAGACTAATTAATAGTTCATTCTCACAATAATGTGACTGGATTGGTTGCCGATGAACATGCTGTAAATTACAGATTGTTATAGCAACAATAAACTACTTTGAATTTAATTACACACAGACATAAATGTATTCATACTTACATATGTGTGTTAGTGTGCATGCCAAGAGATGGGTATAAAAAGGACTAGTAAACACTGAACTTCAGCAGTGTTTACTGTGTTTGCCTCTTTTATATGTTTATATGAAGCTGGAGAGTATGCAAAAGCTGTTGAGCATCCTCTGAAGTGAAGTCTCTTCCTGATGTAAGATATTGGACATTAGTAACCACTATGTGATTTTTTAACAAATACATCAATGGTGTTTGGATGAGACACTTCCTTCACTTAATTGTGACACAAACATGCTAGCAACTCACTCGTTATTTGGTTAAAATATAATTTTTTTTTTACCAATAGACACCTTTGTGGAAAGTCCATACCCCTTCTAAAATTAATTTACCTCGAAGAAATAAGTACAGAAACTAAATTAAAATAGCTGGATTCATCTACAAACTGCCCCACCTTTGATGCATTCAAGGAAATTGGGAGAATTTAATTTATCAGAAACTCAAAGGAGAGTGAGGCATCCAGAAATTGAATGCCTTGGTACAATAGCTGACCCAGACAGACTATCTACCAGATCATTAGGAACTGAGAAACTAATAACTACACCAATTGAATACCAATAAAATATGGAGTATGTTTTTACTTTTGGTAAAAAATCTAATTCTGCTATAATTTAACAATATCTTTTGACCAAATGAGGCCACCATCAACTACAACTACAATTATAATAACTAGGGTTGGTGTGTCTGAAAATCCACCCCTATATTTCACCACTGAAGTGGTCAACAACAAAACTTGTTCCCTGAGCTCATTGTACAATTAATGCAACTACTAAATTCAAGACCTCAGAAAAATCCAGCTTTTTGCAGATGGATGATAGAAATTCTGGACTTCTTGCAAAAGGAAAATGACATCTAGTTAACTCTACTTGATGGTTGATTTAATATATAAAATTTACAAAATGACCATGGATACTCCTACATTTGTAGAGGGATATCCCCACAGCTCAATAGAGGAGTTCTGAATTTCATGGACTGCCCTCCAGAGGATGATGATAAATATGCTTGGTTTTGTGAAAAAGTGAGAAACGTCTTTGGTAAAAAAAGAAATGTAATCATTAATGACTTAATGGGTGGAATGAAAATTGTAGATGACAAACCCTTTATCTTCTATACAAAATAACAAAAGAAGGAAATAATAATGTGGCCTCTTCTATTATTGGCAATTAGTTCAACAAACAACCTCTCCAACATGTTATGGAGTTACTGGCATCTGTATTTTCAAAAACAATTAGTACCTCAACTGATTTAGATTATCTTGATAAAATTGCTGATAATGCACTTTAATATTCAAAGAACACACCTTTGATGAATGAAGTTACAGTAGATAATGGATAAATAGCACAGATTTGAGCCCAAATTGCTTAGCTTATAACACAAGTGTGAAATAACAACAAAAATAACAACCAGAGAAACAATAAACATACTGATAATCAATGTAACAACCAATCTAAAAATAAAAATGGAAACAATTTTAAAAATGATAGACAATCCCAATCAAGAGATTGAAGGAACAGTCATTTATGTAGGGACAGAGTCCACCTCCTTCTGAACATAAATCATGGTCTTCATCCAAATCTCCTTCTCAAAATTGGGATGACAAAAATTGCTTCTATCATAATAGATTTAACAAGGCATCTACCAAATGCAATATTAAATGTCAATGGTGGGAAAAGACATATAAAAGTCTGATTGGTCAAACTAGAACAAAAAGCCATTCTTATGGATGAAGACTTTCTGAAAAATACTTATGCTGCCTGTTCTTAAAAGACAGGACAAGCAGGATACAATACCTTATAGACTCGGGAGCAGATCTGAGTATTTATTTGGCAACTAAAAAACATAAGGTACATCCTCCAAAATATTTTCTCTGTATTGTGAATGGGTGTGAGGTGAAACACTAACATACCAGCTGAACACTGTAGACTCCTGTTGTAGCAAAATCAATGAATGCTTCTTACTGATTCTGTCCAACTATTTTGTAGTCATTCAACCATTAATTTTCAGGTATCCTACTTATAAACATGACACTCATAAATGTTTATATACCCATATTGAAATTGACTTTCTCAGACACTAAGTCTCAACAAAAGTATATCCCCCTTAAAGACCAAAGTTTAGCCAATACTGAATTTCTCCAAACCCTCAAATGTTACTGAATTCTTGCACTTCTCAGGAATGGTTAATTTCTAATGACACTACATGAAAAATGATGCAGCTGAACAAAGTAAGCTGTTTTTATAAATCAATATGGACAAGAAACCAGATAAAACTCCACACAAATAGAATGAGAAGCCCAAAAGACCTTTGAAGAAATAAAAGAATTGCTGGGTTGGCCTCAACTAAAATCTGACTGCAACAAATGGGCTTGCAGTTACTTGAAATAGAAAGACATACTCATTTGCCTCTAAAATCCTTTGAACAAACAAAGCAGTTTAAAACCATACACATTTACTTGATGGATTCATTACCCCTTTCATAATTACATAAATACCTGTTGATAATAATTGACTGAGCAACTTTATGGCCAAAAGAAATTTTTCTCTATATGAGATAACAGATCCAACTGTAGCTGCCAGCTTATACAACACCTGGATTGCTTGTTATGGTGTACCAGAATTCATAGTCATCAATTAGGGTTGCCATTTTTAAATCTCAATTTTTAATGCATTATCAAAAAAGCTATATGTTCAAAACAATCATGCCTCAGATAACCACCCTCATGCCAACAGTAAGGTTGAAAGGTGGTATAAAGATTTAAAAGCATTAATTATGGCTTGTGAGACTAAGAGATGAGTTGAAATACTACCAACCATCCTCTTAGGCATTTGATCTGCTCTTCAAACTGATACAGGTCATTCTGCAGTGCGACTAGCATTTGGCAAAGAGTTATGCCTTCCAGAGGACTTTTTCACCAAATTGAAATAAATTAACTATGAAATTATGGTCCAAAATATACGAACTGATGCAAACAACTTTTTGAAACAGGAAGCTCATTTTGGCTAGCCAAAGATCTATGTTTCCAGACATTCAGCATATGCATCTCACATATTTTTAAGAGATGAAAAAATAAGATCTTCACTGGAAAAACTGTAGACCAATTCTTACAAAGTAGTATCACATGATAACAAAAATTTTGTAATACTAATACCAGGCAAACCACAAACAATTTGGAATGACAGATTTAAGCCTGTATATTTAATAAATGATAACAAGAAAATATTTCAAAGAGTAACAAGATCTGTAACTATATACAGTGAGAAAATACAGACAAATCTTCCTAAAAATACTTGTATACAACAAAACAAGGAAGAATTAGTTGAAAAAAGTGATACAATACAAAAATCACAATGCAAAACAAATAAAAAACATAATTCAGTCAAATTTTCTGACATCATAACAATAAAACATGGCCCTTTGGACCCCATATGCCCATAAAAAAGAGGCAGACCCAAAGGAAACAAAAAGCTAAAAAACATGCATCCTTGTTGTAAGTTTGAATGTATAGTGCAGAGGCAATACAAATAAAAATTTGAAAATTAATATCCTGAGTTAATATCTCAAAAACAAATAAAAACAGATCCACTTGCTATTGTATCAAAACAACAAAACATGTTTCTGTTGTCATACAGAACACAACATCTGAACAAAATGACGTCACATAACAGTCGTCATTGCAACCATAAATTACATCATATTTGATTACACACATATATATGTATTTGTCAGGGCCGGCAACTTTTCATTTTCCTATGTGTAGTAAAAAAAAAATTTTTTTGGTGCAAATTTTACACAGAATAAAGAGTAATTTTGTGTAAACCTAATTATTTCCCATGTGTAGCGGAAACGACTTGGGAATTTCTCATGTGTAGCAATTGCTACACACGCTACACAAAACTTGCCAGCCATGGTATTTGTACATATGTGTGTCAGTATGTGTGCCAAGAGCTTGGTACAAAAATATCCAGTAAACACTGAATTTCAGCCAGTATTTACTGTGATTGGCTCCCCAATACGTTTATACAAACTTGTTAAGCACACAAAGCTGTTGAACATCTTCTGAAGTGAAATCTTCTCTATATAAGATATTCCATACCTTCCCTACCAAAGTACAGAATCCGAAATAAAAAATTTGAAATTTAATAATCAATATTAATTAGCGGGTTCAAATCCAAGTAGAACAAATCTGTTAATTTTTATGTATTGAATTTAAAAAGTTGGGCTTCATCACGATATCGAGTTCATTTTAAAATAGTTGCAATTATATTTTCATCAATTTTGGTTCAATCATCTAAGAGTAATGACTTTCTCAGAAAGTTTTTTTGTGAGTGGGTAAGTATATAAGGAAGATTCACTAGGACAATAATATATGTTTGGTTATGTAAGACGCCAGTATTATACATAATTGTGCATTATAACTACCTATTTATAACTTAACTATCAGGTGTCTAATAAATTACTAAATGGAAATTAATTTTGTGGCTATGAGTAGATACACCTAACAGTAGTGGTATTCTGAACAGGCTATTTTTACAGGTATATGGCATATATGGTGTGCTCTCTCATCGAATTATAAAAACAAAAAGCCTCAAAAAATAATAAATTTCAGAAAATCACATAAATTAGGTGATTTTTTTTATTATTGGACACTGGGGGCTTTATGTCCACGATAAATGTATTGTGTATTTGTAGTAATTACGAAATAATAAAACCACTTCAGTACCTCATTAAGTAATCACTTTATTGTATATAAGAATAACAACGAGTACAAGAAGATGAAGTGAATACAAAATAATAATCTTCAGTAGTATTAACGGCAGTATCGTATATCAGTGTAGCCAACAAGTGCTCAAACAATCAGTGTGACCCCAACACTCCCTCCTTGGTTGAGTGACGCAGTTGGTCCTTTGGATTCTTGAATAGACTGTCATTGATGCGGTAAAAGAATTGTTTGGAGAAAACCATTATTATGGAAAAAAACTCCAATTTTCATCGAAATAACATTTACTTCTGTTGTTGAGGAAAAACCGTATGAACAGTAAAAAAACCTCAACTTAGATTTCTCAGATGTCCATACTCTGTACTCTTAACTCCGTTTTAAATCTCCTTTAGAGGAAAACTTGTGATCAAGAAAAACCTCTATTTCTCCGATTGTTACTCCTATTCGAAGAAACCCTCTTACTCCACAGGGTAAAACATCAAAATATTACCAAAAGATATTTGAATTTGTGTATTATTATTATTGTTATTATTATTTAATTAGCCTTAGGCCACCAGACTATTTAAGCAATTTGTTATTCTTCTCCGAAATAAAATATCAAATTTGTACAAAATAATAAGTTCATGTAATTAATAAAAGAAATGCAAAAAACGAAAAACAAAAACAATTCAAATAACACACAAATAATAATAAAAATAGTAATTACTCCTCCCGAACACAATCATTATTACAAAAGGGTAGGTGTAGTACTTAAATAATAATGATTTAAATTTTTGACAAGATTGTTCTTTGAGATACTTATTTATGTTATCTCTGTTTCATCTCCGTCTACTGTTTGTCTGTAAATAAATTATTATATGTTACTAATACTCCAGTAACATTTAATTCACATACGTATAAATATAAAGCACTCCAAATTTTAGTGGTTGGTGTTGTCCTTACAATTTAATATTCTCCGTACTAATTTTTCAAATACTCCTATTGACAAAGGTTTGGTGAATATGTCAGCCTCCTGATCTCCTGACACGACTTTAACTAAATTTACTTTACCATCTTGTTGAGCTTGTCTCACGTAATGGTATCTTGTGTGTAGATATTTTAAGCCTGGTGCTCCTACCATCTGAGCTCCTTTGATAGCAGATTTGCTATCACAATAAATCGTCACCAGTAAATAAGATACTCTTATTATTTTCTTCGTTATTTCAGCTTGAGTTTCTATCTCCTTAACTAATTCACTCATGGCTATGAATTCAGCCGCACAGGTGGAAGTAGTTACACATCGTTGTTTGTAACATTTCCAGGTAATTACATCTCCAAATAATTTAACAGCATATCCAGCTGTAGAAGCTCCGGTTACTGGGCAATCTCCCCAACTTGCATCCGAGTAACCTTCTAAATTATCACCTTCTCCAAGATAAGTTAGTCCTAAATTCTCCTTATATTTAAGATATCTGAAAATTCTTTTCAACTCCTGTATGTTCTCTGATGTAGGGTTTGATTGACATCTACTCATTAGATTTACCGCCAATGCTATATCTGGTCTTGTTCCTCCAGTCAGATATAACAAACATCCGACAGCTTCTCTGAACTGATATTTTTTTCCAATTTGTGGTTCCTCTGTCTGTTCGTAATTATTCTCATTTCTCCGTTTAACTTGCCTTGTCACCATTGGTGTTTTGCAAGGCTTACAGTCTTCCATTTTAAATCTCCTCAATAATTTGTTAATAAAACGAGACTGTTTTAACTCCAATTTGTTAATACTCCGATTTCTTTCTATTTCAATACTTAAATATGCTTTGGGTGTTCCCATGTCCAAGTAATTAAATATTTTCCGTAAATTCTCCTTAAGTTATTTAATTAACTCCAAACAATTTCCAGCTAATAATATGTCATCGACATATGCCAGAAGTATAACAAATTTATCTCCTTTTCTCCATTTAAATAGACAGGGGTCCTTAACATCACTGACTAAGCCAATTTATTCATTTCTGCGGTAAAGAGAACATTCCAACTTTTTGGACTTGTTCTTAAACCGTAGATTGATTCGTTTAATTTGCAGATTTTGTTTGCCCATTCCGAAAGATTTATCTCCACTCCTTCAAGAATCTCCATATATATTGGGGTGGTTACTTCTCCATGTAGAAACACCGTTTTCACATCCAATTGACAAATCTCCAAATTGTACTTATTTACAATTGATAATAAATTCGTAGTTTTCAGCGGTGTTACTGGCGCATATATCTCAAATAAACTATACTCCATTTTGTCTTTAAATCCTCGTTCCACAAATCTCGCTTTATAGCGGATTGCTCCATGTGGCTCCGTTTTGGTTTTGAATAGCCAACGAGAATCTATAACATTTAATTTTGTCACATATTCATCAACGACTGGGCGGTCTATAATACTCCAGACCTGATGTTTTTTTAACGAGTTTAGTTCCTCCTTTATAGCTTCTCTCCACTCCTGGTTGTTTGAGGAACTTATTGACTCATATAAGTTTTAGGATCCTCATTTATTTTGGCCATAGCTATGTACGTAAACTCGTCTATGTTATTCTCCGAGTCTCCAATATTAACAATGTTTTCTCCTTGAATATTGAATGCTTCAACCTTTTGTCTTTTCGCCTCAGACAGTCTTTTTGATTTTCTCCGTTTAACTCCTGTTGAAGCAGGTGTTTCTTCTTCTTTCTCCGATTCAGACTCCATTTTAAATTGATCAAACCAGTCGTTATCAATATGTTTATTTTTCTCCGATTGTTTATATTTCTCCCTATAAAATATTTTCTCATTAATACATACGTCTCTCGATTTGATAAACGTTTTATTCTCCGGACTATAGAGTAAGTAACCTGATGGAGTATATCCGACCAGGATGGCTGGTATACTACGTCCTGAAAATTTAGACTCTGGTCTCCTTTTCACCTTAAAATATGCCAAACAACCAAATCTCCTTAATTGGTTGAAGTGACAATTTGTATTAGGTGAAATCTTATTTATTGGTATCTCATAATTTACTGATTTGTGGGGTGAACGATTGTACACATGAACAGCTGCTTTGACTGCCAAATCCCACATGCTCCTGGGCAAACCTGAATCTAGCATTAATGCTCTTACTCTGCTCTGTAATGTTTGGTTGAATCTCTCCGCTACACTGTTATGTTGTGGTTTGTCAGGTGGTGCTAGTTGTAAGTCAATTATCTCACGTTTTAATATCTCCTTTGTGTATCCTCCGTTAAACTCTGTACCTTGGTCTGACCTCAAGTAACACACCTTAATATTATCTCCGATTAGATTATGAGCATTACGTAAGAACAACTCCAAACATTCTCCAACTGCCGACTTATGGGTCATGATGTGTGCCTGAGCATAATGTGAGTAGTCGTCAATAAACACTACTATAAATCTAGGTCCTTCAGGAAATGTTACTGGTGAGATAGGTCCCATTACATCTGAGTGTATCAATTGTAAAGGGTTCTCCGCTCTCCATCTCGATTGTTTAAATGGTAGTTTTGATAAGTTAACTATAGCACATGTTCTACAGTCCCTAATTACTCCAGTGAACTAAACTCCATTTAATTTGTGATGTGTATTAGCTAGTTTCTTTAAATATTTATCCGATAAATGACCTAATTTGTAGTTCCAGAATAACTCAACTGGTATTTGTTTGTTTGTAATCTCCTTGATGGTAGTAACAGGCATTTTATCTCCATCTAATATATATCAATCACATTCTATGTTTTCAGTGTCAGTAACTGATTTTTCATTTTTCTTGTCAACTCCCTCCGTCTTTTTCTCCTCAAGGCTTTCTCCATCTTTCTTTATTTTCTCTAATTTCTCCTCATTATTATCACTGTCTCCTTTCTCCGATATTTGATTATCTTCATTCTCCGATAGTGTAGGTGAACAATTCTCTTTATTGATATTTTCTCCATTATTTTCATACTCTTAGTTCTTACTTTCTTTTCCTAAATTATCTCCTTTATCTCCTACTCCCTCCAAATTGTTTGCCAAAGCTATATCTCCTACATGAGCCTGGTTAAAAATGATACAATGAGCTAACTCCAAATTCTCATAATCGTAAATAGGCGGGCCAAAAGTGTGATCAGTATAAAACTGTAAATGCCAAAATGGCTTATTATAAGGTCCTTGAAAATAAACGACATTTTGCTCCAAGTTTGTAATACGTACAGATTTATTATCAAGGACGACTGTAAAACCTACATCTACCAATTTTTGTGGAGAAAATTAATTTTCCAAAAGATTAGGACAACACCGAACACCTTCAAACATTAATTCGGTGCCTTGTAAGTCACGAGTTACCAATGTACCTAACTCCGTACATGGTAAGCGTGAACTTACATCAGCACTTAAAAGTTCCTCCGTATAGGCTTTAAGAGATTGTAAAGAATATTCAGTAGACATTAAGTGCTGAGTGGCTCCACTATCAGCTAAGAACAAAATTTTATAAGTACTACCTTATGACTCAGTGTTTGGTCACTTCTCTGGTTGACCAACCTTCATGGGGGTTTCCTCCAAATTAGTGGCTATTAGAGCAGACCCCAATGGGGAGTTCTCCAATTTGTTAACGAAGGGGACAGGGCTCGGTGGCAGCAGGATATTAGGGTACTCTGGAATGTACTCCATATTGTCTGTTCCAATCACTCCGGTAATCATTACCATTTCAGTCTCCGATTCAACCGTCGTCTCGGCTCCTATGTCCAAATGCTCTTTAACAGCTGACTCAAAGATGAAAGACACTTCACTCGAAGAGTACAAATCTTCCAGATTCAACACATATTTCGCCGATGTATGTGTTGACTCCGATGATGTGGAAGTATCTCCTTGCTTCTTTAACATCACCCTGCCACATGCAGCAACTCCTTTCCGATTAATGACTGTGCCCCGAGCCGGCTTGTTAATTCCTCCACTGATCCATTTCATCGGGTCATTAATCAAGCCACTCTGTTGCACAGGTGGTCTTACTCCACGACCAATTCTGTGGCCATGCAAAAATACTCCTCTTCCACCAGGGTGTGTTGCTCCAAATCCAGTTCTCCGATACTGAATCCTTGTATCCACTACCACCGGTTGTATTTTCCCTCTCTTGGGACACGTTGCCAAAATATGAGTTCTCATGACTACTCCGCACGTATAACACATTCTCCCTTCCTCCACAGGATTTGGGATATTCACACCAGTGCCCATATCTTTGGCAATTGTAGCACTGTATATTGTTCAGAGGGGTTGGGGTGCTCATTACTCCAGTTTGCATTCCTCCTCGACCTCTGTAGACAATATTTGCCTGAGCTGCCACCGTAGCTCCACGTCCAACTCCATCAGGTTTCTTCTCCGTTTGTTTATTCGCCTCCGCCTGTAACATTAAGCATTTTAACTCCTCAATCAAAAAACCTATATCGTTTTGGCGTTTTTTAATAAGATTTATTGTCTCAATCTTATTTGGTTACTTGGAGACAGCCATGTAAAAGTAACTCCTCTTCTCCTTCTCCGTTAATTGATCATTCTCCTTATTACTCTCATATTGTCGTATCAATTCATCAAATTGGTTGAAGAATTGATACGGTTTTTCCCTCGAAGGATTGTATCTTAATAGTGCGATCTCTTTTCTCAATGCCTGCGACGCCTTATGAAATTCACACTTTTTATATTCTTTCAAAGTATTTAGGATTTTATTGGGGTCCTTCTCCGATACAATCATTTTATGGTAAGTGTCGTCAATGTGATTAATAATTATATCTCAAACTAAATTTATTCGCATCTCCTTTTCTTTATCATTATATTTTTCTATCTCCTTCACTGGACTCTCGATAACTCCATACAAATCCTTCGATATTAACTACGATCTAAAATAATCAAACCATAAATCATATCTCAAACTCCTTGTTATTTTATATTCTCGTTTTACATTATCTCTCGTTAAGACTATCTCCGATTTTAATTTCTTACCAGACTCCTCAGGTAAATCACTTTCTCCTTTTAAAGCATCAACGAGGATTTCTAAAAACTTCCTTTTAATATTTCTCTCTGATTCTGTGATTTTCTCCTTTGGTTCGTTATTTATTGGCTTTTTTCCATCTCCTAGTCCTCTATTTATATTATTTTCTCCAATCTCATTTTGTATATCGACATCTTTATTAGATTTTTCCATAAATACCTGATTTGTAAACTCCGTTAGCGTACTCTCCAATGACGCAATGTGGCGTTTTAACTCCAAAACCTCGGGCAACTCCGTTTGTTGCGCCTCATTTTCTTTCTCCTGCCACATAGCCTCAAAACATTCTCTCACTACCTCCACTGCTAAGCTTTGGGCATCCGCCTCGCGCAAAGACATGGGCACTTCCTCTGTACTTTTCAATTTCTCCGCCATCTGCTTTTGAGTCGCGTGTTGCACCAATTCATGAGAAATTTTAGGTATTTTATAAGGCGCTAGAGATTAAGTGGGCTTTTTCACTGTAGGCTTCTTCAATGTCCTTGGTTTCGATCCCGATATTTTAGTCACTGATTTTCGGGGAGCTCCTTCAGGTGTGGCTGCCTTTGACAAAGCCGGTTTCTTGCCCAACTTTGATTTTTGATTCTCCACCATCTCCTTTACAGCTGCTTTGGATTTGACTATAATGTAGGAGACCACAATTAAATAGGCGTGACGTCACTTAGTCCTTCTCTGTTACAAAGCATTAAATATAATGAGAAACCCAAAAAATCATCATGGGTTACCCCATCTCCATTCAACTCCTTCTTCAAAAAGGCGACTCTCCGTCTGTGGGTTGACTTCTTCATATTGGTGGGATTCACCAACCAATTCTTCCTCCAAGTACTCCTCCACCTCATACTCCGTATAAGACAAGGCTGAATCAGACACGTTGCCTTTGCCACCACTCTGTTTGCGTCTTTGCACACTGTCTCCCTTTCCGGATTTCGCCTTTCTACCTCTCCACATCCTACTATTTTAAGAATACATTATATATTAATTCGAAATTCTTACTCCTATGTTATATTTATAATAATATTTGGTTCGAAGTCCATTTGGCTCTTTCTCCTTTACAGGGTATTTATCTCCTTCTTCTACATTAATAATTATGAGGGAAACGTACGACCTTGCTCCTGAACTTTGACGACGAACATCGTTGTGCATAAATCGGAACACCATCTCCTTTAATGTGAGGAACACACACACATCTACAGAGATATTTAGTCAACTATATTTCAGTCCGTGAATGCAATGTCCATCCATATAGTTAACCCGCAAACAAAGATTGTTGTGGATCGAGTATAATTCAGCCTCTTATTATATTACTCCGATACTGAGATGGATTTTTCTCCTCTGTCTCCTTTTCTGCCAATAGAGCTATGGTGGTGTTTATTTTATTATACAATTATACACTCGATCCTACCACTATTTTAAATTATCTCCTAACTCCTATAACGCCAAATAGGTTTACTGTATTCTTTACTCCCTACAGTAAAGGTGTTCTGAATAGTGGGGGAGCTATTTTTGCGCATCTCCTTCTCCGATCCTCCATTAGGCAACTGTATGCATTGGTTAATTCTCAAATTTTTACTCCAAGAAAAATAATAATGACTCCATATATTTCACTTAATTAATCACGAATTACTCACCGATCTTTCTCCTTGTAAATTAATTATAATTAATTGTTCTCCAAAACTCCAGAAAATGGTAGTTTTATGTACCATTCAGGTACTTGTGTGACACCAACAAAAAAAAAATTACGAATTTATTTAACAAATCGACGAAAGTATTCACAGAAGAATAATAATGTTAATGAAATCATATTAGAATATGCCGTCGACGTAATGAACAGTAACAGGATACAAATAAGGAATAGATTCCACACAACAAATATCATTGATGTCACTAACTGGGAGAAGACAACCTAACTCAACCAGTTGTTTCAAAGCAAATGAAGATTGCCAAAAATAGATCGACCTCACTAACTTCACAATTAAAATGGTTCGACCTCGATCCTTCTTCCTGATTGGCCAATTCTCCGTATCTATCTTCTCCGAATTCAATAAAATAAACGCAATACAAAAGAATGCATTTGTATATATATCTAAGAACTTTTAATTGTTTTGTATTATTTCATTATTGTCGGTAACGTGATCGAAAAAACGTACCTATTACTTAGCGATGTAATAACGGAGTACTATATGTAGAGTGTCCATTCCCATCACACCACCAGTTTCTTATCTCCTAGATCTAATTCACTTCCACGTCTTCATTTTCGTTTAATGTTTATCGTTGAGTTCCGTCTATTACATTTTATTTTCTGTAATTTTATTTAGCAACATTATTGACATAGGAGAACATGGGAATATTTTCAAGGAATCGAATTCTAAATGACGGTGATGGAACTCAACATATCATAATTATTATAATGTGACGAATTTTTTATTAAACGATTGGTGACTGAAATTAGACTCTACACTTTGACCTTCTCCTTTTTATTTTTTCATCATTTTATTATTGTCTCCAGGTCTACATTTTTCTCCACGTATACGTTTTTTTTAATTTGTATATTATATTTTCGATGATGTACGTAATAAAATTAGGCACACCAGATAATATTTTCTCCTTAAAATATATTTATTTCTTTAAAAAAGTATTTCGTCATTTCACAGTACATTGTTTCTCCATCTCTGAAAATAATTTTATTTGAACTCCGAATTCTTCTCCTTTCAATCTCCATCCTCCCTCCAGACATCTTTACTATTAACTTAAATGTAAAATGAGATAAATTGATATGTGCACATTCTCCATCTCCAAATAACCACTTACACTGCAGTATAAAGTAATATTAAAAATAATCGATAAATTGCTGTCGACAGTCTTAAGTTAATGAGGAACCTCTTCTATTATTACATAGTGTTAAGCTCCACTTACCTCCGCCTCTGTCACCAAACAGCTTAAGAAAATTTTAAAATACTTACGAATACCTGCATTGGTATTGAAATTTTTGGGATCTTTGCCCTGGGATTCCAATCCCGTTAATTCTTCAGGTACCTGGCGCCTCCACCATATTGGACATTGGGGGCTTTATGTCCACGATAAATGTATTGTGTATTTGTAGTAATTACGAAATAATAACACCACTCCACTACCGCACCAAGTAATCACTTTATTGTTTATAATAATAACAAGTAGATGTTAACTCTACAAGTACAAGAAGATGAAGTGAATACGAAATAATAATTTTCAGTAGTATTAACGGCGGTATTGTATATCAGTGTAGCCAACAAATGCTTAAACAATCAGTGTAACCCCAACATATATATTGAATGTTTAAATCTTAAATGGCAACCTTGATTTCTGAATACCTCTGATCTTTAACTAAATATACATAAGGTACCTACTATATCTCTGTATATCTAGTTAGGTACCTACCTATTATAAAATTCTATGTTCTATGAACTGTAAGAAACAGTATCAGTCTAGAACCACCGGATAAATTTGTATGAGATTTTACAGAAAAAAATTTTGTTGTTCTAAAGAAGGTTTATAGCTACTGGGGAAGTCACTAACCCTCCTGGGGAGAAGTTACAAATTTTTACCATTTATGAAAACAGAAAAAAGATAAATAATTTCTTGAAATAAATGGAAATAAGTAAAATAGAACTGAAAAAATTTCATCGCCTCTATTTTTTCATTGTCTACTGTTTAAAGAGGGTGATATAATTATTTCTGTCTCTGCTAATTTTTTTTTCCAATTGGGTTTCATTTGGGTGTGTGAAAAAAGGGTTAAGATAATTTTTCCTCATATTATCTAGTGACACAAATTATAATAATTATGTTTTATGCGCCGCTAAGTTCAAATTTCTGACCCCAATTTTGGATTACGATGTAAGTACCTACTCCTTTTCATACATCCTTGATTGATATTATTTGAAAATTTCTGGTAAATTTATGTCCGACTAATACGACAATTTCAAATTATTTATAAGATAGTTCCGAACTGAGTTTTACCTTGATATATTAATATTCATACCTTTTCCTATTGTAATTCTTTCAAAAATATCCGGTGTGTTTACTATCTGTTGCACAGGAGTTGAAAATTTCTTTGCATCCCATACTAAAACATGTAGGAACGTAGAAATGTCTCTTAAAGTGAAAATTATTGTCGTGTCCGATCGTCCAAGGACCTGCAAAAAATTTATCATATCATACAAACGACTTTCGGTTCTAGATCTATGTGAAACCAGCTTCATTTATTTTTCATTCCCCATTTGTTCATACTTTCTCAGCGCAACGTGTTTCCAAAAGTTGTACTAAGGCATCGTGTAACCAATTCTCATCCCAAGTTGACATGGTCACATAAGCACCAATCCACTGCTGGCATACGGCATGACATATTTTCAATAATACATTCAACTTCCTCCCGTAATCATACGAATCAGTATCATATAATATGGAAGATTTGCTGAAAGGCAAATTATTCGAATAGATTAAGCCATTTAAATATAATAGATACTTATGAAAATCATTTCTAGCATCCTGAAATGCAATATGAGTGAAAATAACTAGATTTAGTAAGTTAGTACCTAGGTACCTAATAATTCACAGGTATTTTAAGTAATCATGTTGTTTAGAAATTTTTTAAATATTTTTCGTTGACTTAAGACTTAAACTCAATTGAATTTTTGTTTCCAGGTAAACAGATTAATCGAAATGATCGCTCTAATTAATCTAATTATAATTCGATTTGAAATTTATTTTTCCTCCAATAAATATAATTCTACATTCTTATGGATACTTATACGGATCCAGTTTATAAGGAAAGACCTATATAATAAATACTTATACAGACTGGTGAAGAAATATCACTGATGGTTGAGGATGGGTGTTATTTACTGAAGATCAAAATTTTATTCAATAATGTAAAATACAAACTGCTACAATCTTATTCCAGGAAAAAAATTGCATACCACATAGATTAAGTTGAACAAAAAATAATATATTTGTATACATCCTACAGAAAACAGGTTTTTTTTCTCTTTCAAAATAATACTTACTAAGCTTAATAATGGTAACTACATACAATAATTTATTTGTGTTTACTCCGCTCCAACATTTGCATATTACAGCTTTCAGAACATCTGAATTGGTATAAATATAGACTACTTTCATTATGGCTTTGATGTTTTCAGCACTTATTACTATAATTCTTAATTCATAAGAGGAAAAATGGTCTCGGATATTATAAATAATTAAGTCATACAAGCAATTACGTACCTTGCTGAACTTCGCAGAAACATTGGACTAATTATAAGCTTGTAAGGCTAAAAATAATCGATTAACTAAATTAAGTGCCTACACAAGAAATCCATTGAGTAGGATTGTGGAAGGATGGAATTCGAAATTCTTCTATCCTAAAATATAATTAGGTACCTAGTTCTTACCATACAGATAATTTATTCTCTTCGTGATAGTCCCATTTTTTCTTTGATTGAATAAAATCGATTCAGACGTAGGTAGTCAGTATGTTCAAACACAAAGTTTATGATTGGTATGATAACTTTAAATTTTGGTTTTGATTTGTATTAAGGTCCCAGAAATTTACGTTTAAAAGGAGGAATTAAGAATTTGAAATCTATTTTAGACGATAGTACATTCAAAATATAAAAAAATATCAGCAGTTTTTTTCACTTTAAATAGGTACCTAGGTACCTTACCTATTGAAAAATGTCCAATCTTTTATAAGAGAATTCAATCATTCATAATATACCCAGATAACGACTCTTGGATTCTGCGGCGGATTTAATTTTATTTTAGAAGAAATTCAGACAACTTGGACTTCACTCTTTTTCGACTCATACATTAACTATATTGTAAAATTATTTGAATTCAAATTTAATATTTACTCCATTATTACTAATCCATATTTTGCTTCATCTGAAATGTCACAATTGGTCACTGCCAATATGTCCAGTTTATTTAACGCGTATGGAACTTTGAAATATTTTGAGAAATATTTGAAAGAATGAAACGTCATTTCTTTAGCAAATTTCATTTGATCAATGTTTTCCTCATCAGTCCATATTTGTATATCAATAGATCCGGTATTTTTTTTCAATTGTTTCACTTGAAGATCTGCTACAGCGAAGGCCACAGTAAATGTTGACATTGGTTTAGATTCTTCGAATGTTACTTTGTGAATTTTTTCCCATGGCCTATTTCATAAAAAATTAATTGCATTTAATTCTTACGATTTCTCCTTTAGTCACCGTTTTAGGGGTGATCCATTATTTTACGAGAAAATTAAACGGAGAAGACAAAGACTAAAAATATAACATCAGGAGAAATATCAGCTACCATTTCGTTTTTCTTTACACCCAAGTAACATTTTTAGTTTAAAATAACTCAGTTGTTCCATCACTAAGGGTGAATTGTTGTATTGTAGAATAAAACATCCAGTGATGTAGAATAACTCATGTAAAATAACTATGTCAGACTTAATTATTCTACACTAATGTATAGAAAAATGTTGAAAAATGTTAGGAATGCATTTGTAATAGCAAAGGCTATATTTGAAAATTTAAAACAAAGTTTAAGCAATTTGACAGAACGATTAAGAGTGATAATAATTCAAGTTTGTTCGTTAGTGGATATTAAAATTAACAAGTTTTTAAAACTGCAAGAGGTTTGGCCTTTGCAACTTTAATTAAAAAATAATGAAAAACAAGAAGTTATTATTACGTTTCTTGAAGAAAGGCAAAGAAGAAAAATCAATAATCGTTGTAGATATAATCTACTCGCACACTTGGTTTGGAAGCATTCGAGAATCAATTATTTCACAGTTACACCATTAGTAAAAACAAGAAACATAAAAATATCAAACCTTGTGTTGGGATATCGATTCCCACCCTTTCTCACACACACATATATATTTATATCGGTACCTAACATGTATAATAAATGTACGACATTTCTTGTTAGCCAATATGCAACGCTGATTTATCTCTAATATCAGATTTATACTTTTCATAAACCGTAACAGTTCTCTGTTTCATTTTTGTAGTCGTCGTCGCTCAGGCGACAAAAATGTTTAAAATAAAGTTTGAATTTAATATGGTGTTGCATAACTTATTTAAAAGATCGATCATCACCTCAACATGGTAGCCAGAGCTAACAGTAAACATTATGCAAATCAATAATTTTTAAAAGTACCTATATTAATTTCTGAATTGTGTTCATATAAAGTGATATAGTTTTAATTGATCTCTCGCAAAGTGATAATCTTAAATTGTTTTCACGCAAAGTGAAAAACGTAAAAATTCGTGATAAAATAAAAGTGAAATTAAAATAAAATAAAATTAGGTAAAATCTTTTAAAAGTGAAATATCAAAGGTTAAAAAGTAAAGTTGAAGTCAAAAAATCATTTCTGTGCAAATACTAAGTCTTCCTGAAGTCGTTTAAACACAGTCATCGAAGTTCCCAAGTCAATCAAAGGCAATTAAGAAAGTCAAAAGTCAATTCCAGTTCGTCTTGTGAAGTTTCCAGAGCATCGAAATTTGGTTCTGCAAAGTATTTCGGCGAATTTTCGGCGTTTTTGGGTTCTGTTCCAGTAAAACATCAATCGAAACATCGCAAGATTTGGTACCAGTAAAGCAATTTCAAAATGAATCAGAATGATAAGTCATGATATATTTTAATTAACACTCATTTTTATTTGTTGGTAATCATTTTTCTGGGCTTAATTCCATAAATTTTCATATTTTTCATCGTCTCTGATCCGTTTTTATGTATGCTCAATATTCAGGATTTCTTGCAGTTGAAACGTGAACGAACTTTGAAAATTGTTTTTGTATATTTTATCAGTCATTCTAAAATATCAGTCGAAAAAGTTTTTGTTATATTTATACTTGGACTTAACAATTGCTAATCTCGAAACAGTACAATACCTAGGCCTACATCTTATTTGCAAATTTTTTCATGCTCATGACTAGCATTCTGTGATTTAATTGCCACTAATACTTCTTGCTCATATTTTTTTTTTATTTTTTAATAAATAGCCCATCGATAATGGAAAAAGATTGCATATTGAAGGAATGATATTATATTTTGATTCATTCTTTTAATTTTATTAACAATTTCTGATTTACTGAAATAATTAATTGTTTTGACTGATGTTTTAGCGATAAAGTTCATATTTCTCAGAGCCAAATAGATCGATAATTTCGTATTTTTCAGCATCAAATAGATCGCATCGCTATTTTGGTATTTTTCAATGTAAAAAAGATCACTCATTCTGCATTTTTGAGGTCAAAAAGATCGCTATTTACATATTCCAGAATGGAGGAGAGATCGAATTCATCGTTAGCAGTATTATTTTATCACATTTTTTACCCTTCATCATATTTTATTTAATTGATTATTATATCATATATTATTTTGCATTTTCCTATCACGTGGTTGAGCCCATGAAGTGCATTATCAGGTGGTTGAGCCCGTGTTACCCATTAATTTTAAGATTCTCATGTTCCGAGGTAGGGTCTAAATCCTCAAAAAGTTTTTTCTTATCTCTTTTATTCCTGGAACCGAATCATTCATTAATTATGTCACATTTTGACACCAAAAAAGTATTCGATGGCTGTGATTATGATGCCTGGAGGACCCCAATGGTATCCAGTTTATATATGCTGAAGGATTATATCCCATCATGCATGATGTGGAAACAGAAGTTTTGTTTTTGGGCCTTTAGTTAAATGTTTTTTTGAATCCCGACTGGCAAATGTAAATCCCGCTGGTTGGATCTCATATTTTTGTAATCAAGAGAAAGTCAAAGCATTAATTTACCAAGGACTAAATAACAAATTGATAGGAAGGGTAAAATATCTCCGAACAATTAATAAAATACTAAAAATTTTAGATGAGCGATACGAAAGCTGCACACAAGTTACTTATAATAATGCAAAACTGGCTTTTCAGAGATTGAAATTTAATAGTGAAGGCAATATGAGAAGTTATTTAGATTTATTTTCACGCTCCGCTAAAAAAATAAGAGATTGCGGCAAACATTTGGACAAACAGGAAGAGATCGAGCAATTATTAATATCTCTCAACATAGACTATGATATACACGTTTGATCAAAAAACAATTGAAATACTTCATGTCATGTTGATTGAGAGATCCGATAGGCTCTATGACGATAAAATAATAATAATAATAACACATAGAACTGAATGGTTATATATACCTGACGTTAACAATTACACATTAAAAAAAAATTGATTATTTCGATTTGATTTTTGGGTCACACTTTTGATTTTCCATTATAATCGAAACAAAAATTTCGATTTGATTTTTCAATTTCTCCAAGCAGAAAAATTGATTTTTCGATATAATCAAAATCGAATCAACATCCCTGATTTTAAATCTATTACATTGGGTACAGGGTATTTGTCTGGAAAGGTTTTAGCATCAAGGGCTCTATAGTCCCTTACAATTCACCAAGTTCCATTAGCTCTTTTGGTCATATGTATTGGAGTGACCATGAGCTGTTAGAATACCAACAAATACCTTCTTCTATAATTTTAGAAAATTGATTTTTGGCTTCAGCAAGTTTGTTGGGTGGCAATCTTTGTGCCCTTATTGAGCAAGGCTGACCCTTTGTTTCTATTACATGCACTGTATCATGTTTATATGTCGGTTGTTTTCTTATTGATGGTAATAAAATATCTATGTATTCATTTATTATTTTTAAGAAATTTTTATCTGCAGTCACACAGCCTTCAATGGAAGTATCTAGGGATTTATAATTTTTTATTATGCCTTCCACATATTTGCCAGTGTTTGAGTTGATTAAGCATTTGTTTTTTAAATCAATCACTAACCCATAATATGCAAGAAAATCTGCTCCAAGTATTGATTGTGGTATATCAGCTATTGTAAAATCCCATGACATATGTCTCTATAAAGACCAAGGTCTAAATTGCAATGTTTTTGACCATATGCAGCTAATGTATGTTTGTCAACTGCATTTAGTTTGGATTTCACAGAAAATTTCTTAAATTTATTTTTAGTTGGTAAAATGCTGAGTTCAGCACCAGAGTCTATTAGAAATTTTTTATTTTTGTCTTGTCCTTGATAAACAGGCAGTGAGAGAATTTTGATGAGGGATTGGTAGCCACCGATATGACCCCTCAGTCTAGTTTGACTTATTAGTCTGCTCTCATTTTTTGATCCATGCGAAAATAGTTTTCTTCTCCTCCGTGTCTTGGACCATTCTTTCCACCCATTGTTTACACCAGGTATTACAAGCCTTTGCTTTTTCTCCATATCTGCTATGGTGGAAGCAAAAGGGCTTCAGACTAGTTTGGATCATGTTTTTTGGGAAATTAGATCTTCTTGGTGATGTTGAACTCTTTTTATCTCATCTCTCTGTCCTCAAGAGCAAGACTGCCTATTTCTATAGTTATTTTTATTTCTATTGGGATTGTGTCCTCTACTTTTGGACCTGTTATTGAAATTATTTCTAGCAGACATGTATTCTATAGCCTTGCGAGTTTCTATTTTCAACTCTGCTCTTTTGGTTCTGAGTTTGCTAATTTCATCTGCTGGTATTGCTGTTTTTTGGATTGTAGGTTTTCCTGAATACTCCATTGCTGTTTCTACAGCTTTAGCTGGTGCCAGAAGTTCATTGTCTATTCTTGCATTAGTGAGGTTTAGTGCACTCAGCAATTGTACTACTGATGCTGGTAGTGTCTGCAATTGTTGATTTGATCAAACTTGCCCGTCTCTAAGTGTAGAACCTATTTTATTTGTGTTTGGTTCTCAGTTGTCAGAACCTCGTTATTTACAGCTCTTTTTATGTGATAATTAGTGATAATAGTTTATTCTTGTTGTTCAGATCTTAAGTATATCATGGACGTACCTAATAAAAATTGGTCTTAGTAAACTTCTCATTTTTCTTGTGTTTTACCTCGATTCCATTTGTTTCAACTCAAGATAACCAGCAGGTTATGTGCCCAGTCATATGTTCGGATAAAATGTACTTGTTCTAGTATTTATTCATATTTTTTTATTTATTTGTGTTCTCCTCTTGGCAAATGCTTCAAAGAGAATTTTTCATGTTTATGCAGAGTTGGGGATCTTTGGTTTGAGCATGCCTCCATTTTTCATGTTTGTTTTTGATTTTCGGTATTCCATTGTAAAGCTCTTCTGAAATATGGAAGAGTCGCATCATTTTTTTCAGAAGCTGGATGCGCTAGAATGTAGAGGTGATGTTGCCGATTTAATGGGCACAATTATGATGGATGGCAATTTTGTTTGTTCATGATAATTTGTGGCAACGGCTTTGCTCAGTTACTCAGATGTGAAATGGCCCATGAAGTTGAAAAAGATTACAAAAAGAAAGCAGGTAAGTGTAGTGCTATAATTGTTAATTTTTTATAGACTCCCATTTGTCATATGCACAAGATGCGGTGATACCTTTCGAAATCATTAAGAAGCTTGATCGAGTGTATTTGAAATCTGGAACAGCAAGCAGAATGATGCTGAAAAGGCAGTGAATGGATTTACATTTGAAAGATAATGGGAATATGGAGGAGCATCTTCACAGTTTTGAAGAATTGGTTGTTAAATTGAGAGCTGTGGACGTATCTCTCACACAACAGGACATCGTAGAGCAGCTTCTAATGACTTTGCCACTGACATACAATGTTGTGGTATCAATTCTCGAAAACAAATTTGATACAGATTTAGAGCAGGTAAAATTAAAATTGTTAAATGAATTTGCGAAACAAAAAGGTATTTTGTCCGCCGCTGTTAAAGTAGAATATGAATCCACATTAGTTGCCAGTCGATTGGATCGTGGTAACATCGACAATAAAAATTTGTCGAGAGTAATTAAATGTTTTGGATGTGGAAAAATTGGGCATATTTGTCGTAATTGTCGCACTAAAAACGTCAGTAGCTCCCCTATGTCTAATAATACGAATAAAATTAAATTCTGTAATTGTCAAAAATTTGGTCATGTTGCGACATTTTGCAAGAACCCGAAGGCGTATTTATTGCAAAACACAAACATCGATAATAATAATAATAAATCAAAGGATAATGAATCGTGCTCATTCATAGGTTCTGTCAGTCAAGTTCTAGTCATGGAAACGAGTTGAAATATCAAATTCAAGTTGGATTCTGGTGCGGCGAATCATTATATGAACGACTACCATTTATTTACAAAGTATATTACGCTGAAAAATCCTATTAGAATTAAAGTTTTTAAGCGGGACAGTTATGTATACACAACTAAAGTTGGAACGATCATATGTTGGTCAAGTACAGGAATTAGATGCGTAATTAATAATTTTTTCTTTTCAGAGGAATTTCCAACTAATCTTATGTCAATCAAAGAGCTGTCCCAATTAGGTATAAAAGTTAATTTTGATTGCAAAGTTAATGTTTATGAAATAATAAATAGGAGGGAATTGAAAATGAAAATAATACATAAACTGGAGTTGATAATGAAAATACAGAGTATGATAGAAAAATTATAAATGTAGAAGATATGCCCATACCATCTGTTTTGGAGATTACAGGAGTAAATAAAAATGTTTTGTTAGAAATGCACTGGCATAACAAATTAGGTCATGTTTCTGAGAAATACTTAAGAAAGTTAGCACTCACATATCTAGAGTTAAAAGGAGTAAAGGATTGTGAAGTGTACACTATATCTAACGTAACAAAGTTATCATTTACACAGTCGTAATGGAGAGTGGAGCATCCATTACAAATGATACATTCTGATGTAATGGGACCCATCTCAGCTTCAAAATTCTCAGGAGGATGGAGATTTATTGTTGCCTTTATTGATGATTACTCTCTCGATACACAAGCCTACAGGTTAACACGTAAGTATGAAGTTTGAGAGTCGAGAGTTATTTTTGAGAAATTCTCAAAATTTATTAGGGAGTGATGCAAAAGTGTGCTGTCTGTGGTTAGATCAATGGAGTGTACGAGAGGATATACTCCAGAAGTATTAAATAAGGAGAAAATAGATCTGCAGTTAGAACCACCAGACACTCCTCAACATAATGGAGTAGCTGAAAGTTTTATTTAAACCTTACAAAGTAAAATTTGAGCCTTAATGTATGATTCAGGTCTGCCACAGAGCATGTGGGGTTTAGCAGTCAAATCTGCTATATTTATGTGCAATTGTACACCCCACAAGTTGGTTCATTGCAGCTCACCAGTTACAAAGTATTCACCAATCACCTAAATACGGAGATTTAGTTGTATTGCATACACCAAGGTAAAATGTAAACCTTAGATGAAATTTTTGTGGCAATGTATCAGTATCAATATGGTTGGATATACATAATATGGTTACTAATTATATTATCTGGAGACAAGGACATTTATAGTCATGTGATGTTAGGTTTAATGAAAAGATAGTTTATAAAGAAGGAGAAAATTGAGTATAAAGATAACAATTGGTTCATTGATTTTAAAACTACTTATAACTCAAAGAAAGAAATAGTAGAAAATGTCAGTAAACGAGTAAACAGGAGAAAATCAAAAATAATACAACAATCTAAGAGACAAAAGATTGAGGCAGTTAATATTGATGAAGAGAAATGGATTCATGGAGAAAACTAGAGGAGTGTATAAATAAATTTGTATGTTTAGCCATGGTTGAAATCAATGAAGATCCAAGAACCTACGTGGAAGCAGTTGACTCATTGGCTAGTCAGGAGTGGAAAAAGGCTATATGAAAAAAATTGAATTAACTAATGGAGCATGATGTCTGGAGTATAGTTGAAAAAACAAACTTGGACAAAGATGAGAGAAAACCTAACATTATAAATTCACATTGGCTGTTTAAAATAAAACCTGATCCACAAGGAGGTGTCCGATACAAAGCCAAACTTGCAGGACATTGCTTTGAAAATAATGAAAAATATACCCTTCTTGAAACTCAAACAACTGTGACAATGTTGGCACCTGTACAAAATTTACTAGTCATAGTAAATAAGTACAACTTGGAGATATGCCAACTTGATGTAAAAACAGAATTTTTACATGGAGAAGTGACCAGCCCCATATACATTGAATTACCTGAAGGAGTAGAAATAAATCAAGGAGATAGAAAAAGTCAATTATGTAAACTAAAGAAATCAATATATGGTTTACTTACCAGCCCCAAAAGCTGGAATGTACTTTTCACTACAGAGATTAAAAAGTTAGGTTTAGTTAATGATGTTAATGATCAGTGTCTGTTCACGTAGAGAAATGGCGATAAATTTATAATTCTATAGGCATATGGTGAGGACATATTGTTAGCTGATAATTTTTTGGTTTCTGTCAGGCTCAATTTCTATACTTAAATATTCCTTAAGTGTGCCCATGTCACAACATTCTCCAGATTCTCCTTATTTTTTAGTTCTCTCATTTTACCACTCTCAACATTATTCCCATCAAAACCATAATTTGTATTAAATACATAATAAACTCCTTATTAGGTTGGCCATCACCTACCTGTTCTTTTCTTAATTCTGTTGAAATGTCCTCCAGCTTAGCCACTTGTGTTCATAACTCCTGGATCTCCAACATTTCCTCTCACAGCGTAGCTTTGGCTCATTTCTGCCTAATAACATTAATACATTCTCTCGTCATTTGTTGAGCATGTATCTCTCACATCTGCCTGATGCAATGAGATAGGCTGGTCTTTATGCCCTTACAAATAGGCTGATAATGCCACAGCAATACCACTTCATACCTTACTTCTCAATACTTTACGAATACTAAATGATGAGAGATCTGCCATTTTATGGGTAGCTTTAATGGGAGGCACAGTCTTCTCATTTGGCTATTGTACTTCCATCAAATCTTTATATAATGACATGGCTACAGGTTTTAGACCAGAAGTAAGTACCACTTTCTAACATTCTCCCCTGCTCCCTGTTGCCACCTTTGATTTATCAGATATGCTCGAATCCAACTATACCATTTATTTTATGCAACTTTTGTAACAACTGCAAAAGGACACATAGTATAAAAATATCGGATGATGTCACCAACTTTGCTATTCTTCATGAATAAACAAATAATAAATGTAACTTGAAAAGTGTGTGTTTATTTGCAACTTGATTTTAGTTTTGGTCTTTCCAATAATTAGATCTTAAAGGGCATTCATCAACTGGAAAACTTTCACCAGAATTACAGAATTTGTCACTCTCCAACAATCTCTCCTCTACCTCATTACCAATATTAGTAACATTGCTCTTGTCACTTTGATCATTGTTTTTTGCTGGACACTTTCTGCTGAACTTCTTGTGCTTCCTACTATTCAGAATTTTTCAAAAGAAAAATGTACAAACTGTTTGTACATAACTAAATAATAAATAATATTGAATTCCCATAACAACGAATACCAAACAACAATAAACACAGTTTAAAGTCTGTACGGCTCATTATTTCAAGAGGATTTTATACTTAATAGGCTGAAATGCAGACAAAGGCGATGATCCCAAAAATAAAGAGAACCTAATAAACAGGGCATCAGCAAATTTGCTTCTGAACCTTGAGCAACAAACGTGGCAACTCATGACTCAAAACACCATCCTTTTCTAATCTAAGGCACTCACACTTTCCAAGGATAGATAGTCGATTGTACTTCAGTCTATGAATAAAACATTTTGAATTGTGCGCATAAAAACTTTGATAATGATCACACACTATAAAAGAAATGGTTTCTACTCCAGAGAGCAATGATGGTATTAGTTTTTACGTGCACATGACTTTACCTAAGGATCAAGTTCATTCTCTATACTTGTTTTAATAAGGATTTCTTGATAAATTATAAAAACTTTGGGAACCACATTTACACCTTTATCTCCTCTCCTATGCAATATGTAATAAAACATGTATAAAAATAAAATAAAAATTTGATAGATTTTAAATGGGAAGACCAAATTTAATGTTTAACAATAACAACTACACCATACATATCGATACTTGAAGATTGATCGTGATCATAAATGTTACCCATATTACTCCACATTAAATTCATACAGTATGAAACAAATTAATTCCTTAATAAGCTGGCAAAAAAAACAACAACATATATTTCACTCCTACTCAGATTAAAAACAATTTTCTTCTTTCCTAAATTTGAAATAATGGGGATGGACTATACAGATGAAACTTTGTTTTAACTTGAAAAATAACACCAATATAAGCTCCACTAAAAGAAAACTCACCAACTACTGTCCACAAATGATGCTCCTGAAACTTCTTAATTTGTGAGGCCAAGCCTCCTGGTACAACAACTGGTGCAGTGAAGAATAAAATGCAATATGCAATCAAAATAGAAATTGAAGCAAAGCCTCCAAGCACAAAAATGTTCCATAAATGAACAAATTTGAAAATGAGCTTAATTATTCACCACAATCCACAAACAAGTTGAGAGAAACAAGTAAAAATGTAAGTAATTGCAAGAAAAATTTTGATGCAGACAAATCGAAAAACTTCAGTTAAAATTGAATAATAGAAGGCTAGTTTTAGCCAGACTAAATAAAACAACTTCAAGTATAGTACAATACTGGCATCAATGAATCGCATACTGAAAGACAAGCTCTATACTTCCCAATAGTTTCTAACAAAAAAAATTTTCAATTAACATTCACAACAAAGACAATTGACTATTCCCAAAACTATGTTACATCACCAGTTGGCAATAAAGACAAAGATTTGATCAAGTTCTGCTCCCTGATTGGCCACTTGCCTCATCATACTTCTCCTTCAAATACATTTTCTCTTACAACACAATTGAATACAAAGAATGCTATTGAATCAAACAAAATTTGTCAGTGGATAACATTTTCTTCCAGAAGCATTGAACATCTGCTAGTACAAAAATAAAAAAAAAATATCACACATCCCTTATACACAGTTTTAACTTTCCTATTTCTCCAAGCCTCTCTTGTATATTTGCATGGGTGTGACAGTGTGTGTGTCTCCAATAGCCCCAATCGACATTACATCATCTTCTTTTTCTCCAATTTTGCAGAATTTCTCAGAAACCAAATAAGACGCAATTCTTGAACAACACCAGCGCAGATGAGAATATTTCTCCATTTTGCCTGTGTATATTCTTTTATGTATGTGTGTGTAGGTAGGTATGCGTATAGCAGTGACTGCTACACCAGCTTCTATTTTTTATTATGTAGCTTCTCCTTTCTAGAAACTTCTATATATATACAGAATTTTTTCCCAAAATAAAGTAAAATATATTAGATTTTCTCCTATATTTCCAGTACCTCTCCCACTTAGATCTACTGAATAAAATAAAATTTTAATTCAAGCCATCTCTTTCTCCATTCTCGTTGGTGATTCAAATCCTAATGGCAGGATATTTTTTCTTTTTTTTTTTATAATTTTAATTTTACATTGTTTTTCAGGGTGATCATGTATGTTGATTAAACTATGTGGTTCATTCATGGCATACCTAGGTGTTGGGATCTTTTGGGCAGATGCAGGGGCAGTCCATGGTATGCTAATTTTTGGGGAAATGATGGATGAGGTGTTGAAGTAGGTGTGGCAAAGCCTTACCCCCTTTTGACCACCCCAGAATTGCCAACATAGGAGAGTGATATGCCTGGCCATAGGCTGCCTGCATCATCTGAAAGATCCCTCTGCCAGTAATGTGCTATTGGTTATAAGATCAACTACACATGAGAAATAATAATAAATTAAAAAAAAACAACCAATCACAATATCGTATGACATAGTCTCAACTGAGATTTAGATGCTTGTCTAATCAATGTGCAGACAAAATATATATATATATATATGTATATTATGTAGTGGAACCTCCATGTAACAAACATAGATATAACAAACTGCCTCAATATAGCGAATATGTAGTCTGATCCTTGGACATTCCTATGCTTACCTATACTCTATTCACATTAAGAAGTGTGTGATATCAGAATCACCTATTCAGGTGGTTGTTGGTTGGGGAGAGATGAATAGGTATCCATGCACATTGTTATACAATGATAAACCTCATTTTTTGGAGTAAACAAATATCGTGATTTGAGCACCCAAGGGTGGATATGGTTTATGATGTCACACACTTCTTAGCATGAGCATACTGTAGGCACTTAGATAGAACAAATTATTGACGTAATAAATCAAGTTTTTGGTCCCTTGAAAATTCATTGTATTGAGGATCTACTTTAAAGTAATTATTTTTACTTTTTAGATTTCAGATAAAAAATATGAAAAAAATGAATTAAAAACATTAAAATTTTCAGTATTTTTAGTGCAAGTACTTACGAGTGAAGGAAAAAGCATTTAAAAAATTTGTTTCATCAAATCAACCATGAAAACAATATGTTAATGAGAAAATAATAAACCTTTAAATTTTTTCCAGCAATACCTATCTAGCAACAGGAACTATTGAAGTCAGCACTAATCAAAAAGTTTTGTCGTAAATTTAGACAGAATTGAAGTACTTAGGTAAATAATGAAGGAAATGAGCGTAGAGTTCACCAATTTCAGTTGCTGGATGTTGCTGGAGAAACTTCAAAAAAGTTAGGTAATATATCACTAGGTCTGGTAACACTATATTGCTAAGAATCTAACAATTAGAGTCACCAATTCTTTTTTCTTTTTTTTTCATATGATTTTAAATTTCATCCTGTCAAAAAATTGAAATAAGAAATTAATTATTTTGTTAGTTTTCCATTGCTTTGTTTTATCCATTTAAATAAATTCCATCACATGTGAAATTAGTTCGATTTCAAAAATCAGTTGCTTGAACTTGAGTGTACCTACTTACATAATTGGGTAATTCAATAATCACTTATAAGTGGACTGTCCTGCTTCGGGTAATTTTGTTATTTTATTATTATTCTATGTTTCCTATTAGTAAATTATTGATCTATTACATTAATTATTGATTTGTCATCTTTGCCTTTTTTCAAGAAACCTGATAACCCTTCTTGTGTTTCATTTTTTTTTCATTAAAGGTGTAAAGGCCGAACCTCCAGCAGTTTTGGATGAAAACAGCTTGTTTTCTTTTTAACACACCTTTATTTTTTATATGTTATTTTTCTATTTTTTTCAGTTATATTATTTTTTTTTAATTCATTAAAATTTTTCATCAATTTTTCATTATTATACGCTATTTATTCTAAAATATTCCAAATAATATTATAATTTGTTACTAACTATAGGCACATTATTCAAGTGCTAAATTTTGATTCTAGGTGCGTTTGTGAAATAAGTAATAATATTATTCTATATCGAGTATATTCTACAAATATAGGAAGAACCCGTTAAGACCTCCAAATCCAAATTAAATCAGCAGGATCACCCCCGATAAAATTAAATTATTTTATAAGCCAATTATTTGGGAGCTTTCTAGGTAGCTTACCTTGGTGGATAGGTGTGTACATCTGAAACCTCGACGGATTCTAACATCGTATTGGCAAGTGAACGATAGGTGTTGCGATGTGTTATTGTTATTTTGAAAGTAGCCTTCATATGAATCTGGTCAAAACATGGAAATGCTTTTCGAGCACCAAATTTCCCAAAGTTTGTTACAGCTAATTTTCTGAAACGAAATGAGTATCAATTAGATTAATATGTAGAACCATTTAAGACAAAATGGGAAAGTCGATCATCACACGTACACTTAAATTAGGGTTTATCTACTGACTGGGTATTTTCTAATCTTGAGGAAAATATAATTATCATTGTTAAAATGTTATCACATGCAATGATTAGGCATCTAAATGTAAACTGCAATATCATACTTTTCAAAAATACTGAAACGTAAGGTTTTTAAAATTCAGTGAAGAGGGTTTACTTGTTGCCTAAGTCGCATTGCATTCGAATGGTACTTGGTAATATTTTCAACCCTCAATCAGAGCCGAATTTTGGGCATGGAATATTGGAAAATGTTATTAGTGAAACTTTTCAAGCTAATACCATTGTTACATTGCTCATCTTTATAGCTTAATTAGGACATTAGGTAAAGGTAATAACTGATATAAAATGGGTTTTTCCTGTATTTTAGCCCCCAAGGCCATTGGACGGATACAATTTTCCACCAGGCCGATGCGCCTTGTTATTACGAACATTTTGATAACAAATTCCAGTATATAGGGAGGAAAGATAATGTTCTTTTTAAAAAAAAATTTGTACATTTCCATATTGGGTACAGAAGCTTATAACTATGGCGACCTTTTGGACTGTTATAAAATTTCAAAAATGTATTTTTCATATGTAAAAAAGGGGAGTTACAAACCACTATGGGAGAGAACGAATAAGGCATTCTTCAAATGGGGGTTAGATCTACCCTTCTGTGATGGTTGAAGGGTTAAGCCTGTTGAAATATTTAATATACACCATAATACACCCCATAATACACCCCATAATACAACCCATAATACACCTCATAATACACCCCATAATACACCCCATAATACACCCCATAATACACCCCATAATACACCTCATAATACACCCCATAATACACCTCATAATACACCCCATAATACACCCCATAATACACCTCATAATACACCCCATAATACACCCCATAATACACCCCATAATACACCCCACAATATACCCCATAATACGCTTCAAAAAATGAAGTGTATATCATCCTAGAAATACGCCTGCAGACATACGCCCAATAATACTCCTTAAAATATGTACCTATATGACACACGTGGGACCTTCGGAATTTAACCACGTTCGATACTTTGTTATTTCGAAACCTATTATCATTTTCCAAGAAAAAAATTAATACCTCGCACATGCGATTTTTCAAATGCATCTTCCTCATTATACAATTTAATAACGCACCTCGTACCATTATTACTTCGATTAATCATATTTAACTATATACAACTATACCTCTTCTACTTTATATTGATCAACTCTCCTTTGTGGTCAAATAAGTAATGAAGACGTCCATTTTGTTCTTTGATCACAAAGGCTCAAAGGCTAGGGATTGGATCCCGATATATCCAACAGCGGTTATGAAAAGATTTATTTGAAAATTAATAATAAAAATTTTGAAAAAAATAACATCAACAACGAACATTCTGAATGATGTCGTCAAATCTGGGACTTTGACATCAAGTTTGTTGTTCCAGTGATAGTAATTACCTTACCCTAGTTATAAAATATTATGATACCTATTCGATCGATTTGTAAAACCTTAAGGTATCACCTTAATATTCTAATAAAAATCACCCTACATTGAAAAAAAATTGATTTTCTTAGTCGTCAATGGTAACGCAATTTTCTTCAGTTGATAGAATTTCTGGATCAGTGGGAAACGTAGAATCAGATAAGTTTTTTTTAATTCTTTCATGATGTGCATCAATTTGTTCACTTTGTTCATCGTAGTTGTTGGTGCTGTTTTGTGAATAATCAAAATTTTTTATGTTCTTGTATTCATAGAACCGTACATCTCGAGAATAGGGGAACATCGGGCAAGAGGAACTGGTTAAGCGCAAAAGGCTGAAAAATTTTTTCTAATGATTGAATCTTGAATTTAAGTACATCGTTAGATAGAGGGAAGCCTCAGCTACAAAATTTTATTTTGTTTTGTCAAATTCGATGCATTCTAAGGGTCAAAATTTTGATTTTCCCGTAGTGCCTCAAAAATCATTTTCAAAAAATGCCCAGGCAAGAGGAACCAACACCATGGGCAAAAGGAACCACCTCGGAAAAATTTGTTTCTAAGTCCAAATAAACGTCTTACGGCTCCCAAAATAAATTTTCTGATAATTGGAATGTTATAGAAGATATAATATATTGTTGTGAAAACGTCTGAAAAAAAATTATAATATTAGGAATCTAAACATGAAATGAGTACGAAAAAAATTTGAAAACAAAATCAAATGGACACGCAAAAGTCACAAACAAAGAAGCCGACACCTGAGTAAGCAGTACAGGCTTTGTGAGCCCATTTCTCGCATATGTTACACTGGAGCCATATTTCGCGTGAAGTGGAAGTTATAGAGTCGCAAATCAAACATTGTACGTCCTCCTGTTTCTTAGGCTCTTCTGGTCTCTTTGGGAATGTAATATTTAATTCGTTATTAAAAGATCGTCTTACTGGTTTCCTCAGTTTCTTTTCTACCTGTTTCTTCCTCCTTCCCACTGGCTTCCTTCGCGGATGATTACAAAAAAAATTATTTAGACTGGTTCCTTTTGCCCAGCGGTTCCTCTTGCCCGACATTCCCCTACATAGTTTTTTTTCATACCCAGTTTCATTAAATCCCATTAAAATTCGTGGTACCGCTAATGGGGAAAGTTTTGTGATACCTTTATTTTTATTTTTCATATTTGATTGTGGTTTGGTTTCTTTTGGATCATGTACCACTACAATGCTGCCGAAAACTTGGAGATGTGATAAATCGGGTTTCTCACCAAACAACAATTCAAATGGTGAGCAAACTTTTTCATTAGATTTAGTAAGCAAACAGTTCAATAAATATTCCGAGACTAACTGCAAAGGGCTAAAATTTAGGTTCTAATTTTGCATCAAAAAGAAGACTTCGCATAAATTCTAATAGTGATTGATTTTTCCGTTCTGAAACACCAATTAATTCTAGACTATATTGGATTCCGCTGTCAAATTCTACATGGAGTACAATAAAATTGCATATACCCCGACACAAAGAGTGGCTGTAGGAGATTCTGGGAATCGATTAGCTAGTCATTTATGGTACCACACAAACAAACTTGCTACTTTATTCTTATTCTTCATGTTGTATGTTTTTATGTATCAGGTAAATCCGCATGTAAGTAAACGTTAAAATGTATCTTTTATTATCAGATGTCGTGAAATCTAGCTGTAGTTTTCGCATTGGTTTATCTCTTCTTTTATCATATGGAAAACCGAAAGATTTGGTTTCCAGACAGACACGGCAATTTTTCGAGCCAATATCGGAGAACTTTATTTTTGGGATGCCTAGTGCATGCGTCTGCAGTCGTATGTATTTTACAGATGCATGACCGCAACATCGGTGCCATTTTAATGTCTCATCTTCTTTTGTTTTTTCAGTTTTCCGCAATTTTTCAGTTATAGGTTTTTGGACAGGTTCAGCATCAGTTTGCATAGTAGCATCAGGAAAAATGGGTTGTTGTGATATCATGGGCGAATTTGATAAAGTCTCAAGAACGTTGATCGAAGATTCAGACGGGATAAAATTTGTGGAACATTTTATAGTGAGATTTTTATTTTATTTTTATCTTTCACTTTTTTAATACTTTTACAATATCACGATAAAAAATTTCAGAATTAATTTTACCACTTTCAATATTAACTTGTCTTCTTGTTTTTACAGTCATTGCAAGCACTTGAGTAAAATTCAAGAATGTGGAAAACTTCACAAACTTTAACTCATCTTTAATAAAAGTAGAAAATTCAAGTTCACCAGTTGCAGTATCAAAAACATCGATAAATCTCATCAAAAAATTAGAGCAGATTGGTCATCCTTGGTTATTCTTTCCACGGACATTATATCTAATGATAAATCTGGAACATACAACACATCAGTGAGTCGGATCACATTTGTGTCGCCTTTTCTTGTTTTTGTTGCAATTAACATATCCCCAATGTGTGTTGCTTTCAGATTTGCAGTAGAATCAGCACATTCGAGTTTTTATTCACAGCTCAGCTCATCAGCGTCATGACAAAATTTCAAGTTTCCAGTCATATGTAGTTTGGCTCCCAAATCTACCAGAAATTCAGCATCAGCAATGTCAGGTCCATTTTTCGAGATATTTGTAGACTATCAGAATCATACAGGAGAATATCAAGACCTCGTTCTTCCAAATATAATAATACTCGGCTGCTCAAGACGTCATAGTTTTTTCCAGAAAAACATTCTGGATCTTCACTTCTGCTGTTACAATGATTTTGTCAGTCATCGTTACTGGTTCAGTCACTACTTCTTCAGCTGAAAAACTGTTACTAGGCGAAAATTTTTTGTTGTTGCTGCTCACCAGTCACTGATTGTTGATTATTGTTGTGGCCACTGTTTATTTTTCTCCGAGGAATTCTGTCACAGGAATTTCTATTGTTTCTTCCTCTTGGCATTAGATAAGTTTTTTGTTTTTCTCGCAAAAATGTAACGTTGAACTTACTCTTTGTTAAATGTTATTCCCTTCTGTTGCAGGTAACTTACAGAAGGAGAATTGTTCGCTATTTTTTTTTACCTTAGAAATGGTACTTTTGAAGTACAGGATTTGCACGTGGCTTTTCATGGGTTGTGTATACTACCAAATTACAAACACACTCGCGAATATTTGAAACTGACATTATATGATTCAATCTTCAGCTCTGGCAAACTTTAGATTTCACCACAAAAACCTTGCTTAGCTAACATGTTGATGTAATTAAAAATAAAATTCATAAAACTGTTATTCCATCTTTATTCATACAATAATTCAAGACAAAAACTAAAACTCTAGTTCTGTACCTAAAGAACCAAGAACGTAAACCATGGCGGAAAGAAATCATTAAAGAAGATTTTCAATGTCGTTATTTACGTAATATTTACCACCATTATAAAAACGTATAAAAAATGTATGATAAAACCCCTAATATTAATGCTACCTTGACTTCTAAAAAATTGTTTTCTTCTTTCAACAGGACATGGGTTTAATATTACTACTAATATGTTCTTTAATAATTATTTCTGCCGGACATGTGTCAACAGAAAATATTATATACTTGTACCATATTATAACAGCATCAACAGGTGTATACTTTCAAAAAATTGATAACATAGGTAGGGGCAAGGGTTGTAAGTTGACACAAAAAACACACTTTTCCCCATAAAATGATCAATTATTTTTTTTTCAAATTTTTTTTCATAGTTTAAAAGAGTGAACTTTGGTGCATAATTTAGCAAGAAAACCATTTGCCTAGGGGGTTTCTATCAAACATTATGGTTGTTTATTTGAAGACATATTTTTGTGTCAACTTACAACCTTGGTATTGTAAGTTGACACAGATGGTATTGTAAGTTGACACAAGAGGAGTGTAAGTTGACACATGAGATGAAGGTGTGAGTTGACATAAAAATATTATAAAAGTAATCAGTAAAAATATATTTTGTATTCAAAACCACTTAGTCTAAACAGCATGTCTAAGATTAAAAATTAAAAAATTCAGAATTGAAAAAAAAAATCAAAAATAACAGATAGGTAGGTATGTAAACAAATCAATATAAATTTTGAATTTCCTTTTTAAAATTGAATGTGAAAATTTGATTCTGACGTGCTGTTGTTCTTCATAGGTTGCACACAGTAAAAAAGGTCACTTTCTGGTCTAGACACAAAACAAATAAGTAACTAAATTTCAAATTACAGTAGCCTACAGAACTAAAGCTGAATCAGATTTAGAATATTGAACTTAAAGGTAATAAATCATCCAAAAAAATGAAAATATTCACCTTCCCAAAGTCTCATGATTTAAATCATGAATTTATACTGCTAATATGATGCTGTGTCCATTCTTCAACACTAAATCTACCACTGTATTCATTTTTTCAGCTGAGTACAACCCATTTTGGGTTTTCCAAATAAGGCCACGTCGTTTGTCCATCTGAAATTATAAATGTTTGTTGAAATTTTTTTGTGTCAACTTACAACACCAATTTTGTGTCATTTTACATGACTTTTTTTTTTATATAGTGAACAATACTGGCAAAATTCCTTTGATCTTCACCTGTATTATATGTAATTGTGTTCGTCATGAATAGCACTTCAAATTAATATCAATTTCTCTTACCTTTTATTGAAAAAGTTGTACAAATTTTCAATTTTTCTTCTTCTCAGAAAAAAAACTTTGATGTTCCAAAAACACTTTTTTGGGATTTCTGATAAGAGAAATATGCATAGAGTTCAATTATATTGACAATGTACTAAGACATATCAACTGCCCAAATGGAGAATAGATAGTGCAACTATATTCCTAAATAGCTGGGCTATGTCAACTTACAACCTGTGTCAACTTACAACACTTGCCCCTACATATTTATACAAAGACCACTCTAATTCCATATACATTATGCCTTTAGAATTAAACAAAATATCTGACACAATATTACAAAATAGATTATTCTCGAAGAAATGTGATACCTATAATTGGGTAACATGCGTATACGCTTCAACTGTCCAAAGAATTAAACTTACAATTTTAGATTTAAAAAATCAAAACTCTGCATCAATGAATGATTTTTATTCACACACAAAAACAATTTGTGAAAAAAGAGATAACTTTCTTAACCTAATCCAATTTTGGAGGTGACGTATTAAAATTTAGCTGTAAAGTCCTAACATTTGGAGATGGATAATCTTTCCTTGAAAATAAAAATTCCTTAAAAATTCATTATGATTCATTAAAACCTCAAGTTCTATAAAACCATCCGGCCATTTTTAATATTTAATCGAATGTTTCAAATTTTGTTAATAATACAAATACATATTTAGAACAATTTTCGGACTATATTAATAAATTTATTACTCATGAATGATCTATTACAGAATGGAAAAAATCAGTTGCAAAACTCCAAGGTATTTAAAATTTTCTTCTATTCTATCATTCCATCTAGCACCCATTTTAAGAGCAGGCAAAAATAATAATATTCCCTCCTTAATAATAAATCATGAGATATTATTAAAAGACCTTATAAAACTACAAGAAACATTAAAAGACTTACAACTTGAAATTTTAATACCTTTATCAAATTTATAAAATTATTATCATGCTGATTGTGGCAACTTCTGACCAATGGTGATGGGTGTATTACTACACTTGCTGGTAGGTTGTATGGCCTGTCCCTACATATAGTAGGGCAAACACAATTTTGGTTCAACCAGGCTACACATCTCACCATGAGTAGTCCAATTTTTGATACTAAGCTAGGCTCATACACACACTACAAGATCATTGTAAATGTGTGCATGCACTACCTGTTGCACCCTACATTGATCTACTAAACTGTAATATAAACAATGAAAATTTACAACTCAAAATTAAAATCTCGATAAAACTATTAGACACTAAACTTTTGTCATATAATTTTATCCTAATCACCTTTTATTCCGATAATAATGAATTATGTTCCTGGAACCAAGAATCATCTACTTTAATTCGTGAAAAAATTCAAATTTGTTAAAATATATTTCTGGAACCAACCTTCATTATTGCAACTCAGAAAAACCGCTCTGCTACTTGCCAGGGACAAGAAGCACTGATAAGGTTTCCTCGTGCACCAAGAGGCTTATTTTTACAGCTCAGTTATCTCAAAATATTAAAATCATGTTTTTTTGTTGGGAATCAAACAACAATCAAACTATTGTACACCAAATTGGCCAAAAAATTTTGCAATTTTAAACTTTATTAAATTATATACTTTCGATACAATTCATTTCTCATGAATAAGAATAGAAACAAACAACTTTTCCCCAGGTACAATAATTCTGGATATCCCTTGCCATATAAGAATATTAAATTTAGAAGCAAATAATTAATCCTCAGTAATTATACCTGCAGGAATGTCGTGCTTATCATCAATGATTAATAACCTTTTGAAATAGAACACCACCTTCCTTTATGAAGGATTAATTTTACAAACGAAGATAATCTTTCCCTATGATTAAATTTTAAACTCCCATCAATTACTGTATATAAAAAAAATTGAAAAAAATGTATTCTCCAATTTACCCTACGTACCAACTAATAATGTTCAAGAAAGACTTGATAATCCTGAAATTCAAATACCAAATATAGAGAGCTCTTCGACTACTATTACACTCATTAACATTATATTAATATTATGATGTTCTCTTATATCTATCATAATTGTATTTATTATATATCATATTCAATTTTACTATATGTTTAAAACATCCAAAGTCATAAGAAAATGCATAACTCAAAAAATTAAAGATCACGATGAGACCACATTACAAAATGCTATGAAAATGAAAATATTGTGAAAAAAAATTTTTTTTAATTATTTTAGTGTCTTAAATAATATATTTTAATAACAGTCACACTAAATACTGAAACCATTTAATCCAAAAATAATATCCCATTGTGCAAAATTCAAGTCTGTGAAAAAAATTTCTTGCCTCAATGTGTCCAATCCACATATTTTGACACATTGAAGCACAAACAAATTTGGGAGAATTAAAATTGTCATAAAAATATAATTCTCACACTGAGACAAAAAAGATGAAGCTATTTTTGTCACAATTGAGACAAAAATACTCATGAAATTACCACACTGTGGCAAATTTGAAAGAAGAAACAAAAATCCAAAAAATCCATTGAACCATATTAAACCATATTATCATGATGAGATATTCACCATTTTAGTTTCGTACTATAATTTATTTTCATATTTTAACAGTTCATTCTTGTTGAATTGTTATTAATATAATAATTTGATTTTCATTGTGAATATCGTGTGTTCTAAATATTATGTGGTTGAATACAATTATTCAAATGTAATCATCAGTTCTGCACATATAATTCAAAGACCAGCTACTTCAATATTCATCTGATTGTAACAACTTACTACATCATAGTAAGTATTAATGGCGAAGTAAAGAACTAGATTTATATTTCTCACCATTGCTGAGTATCACACTCTGACAGCTTACAACTGCCATGTCAAATGTATGTTACAAAAAATCATTTCCAAAATGTCATAAAACTGCCACAGCATGTAAAATATATTTCACAATGAAGCATGTAAGAAGTACCACAAAGTGGCAGAAAACTGTCACACAGTGACATATTTTCAACAAATTACCTCAATGTTGCAAAAAACTGTCCCATAACAACATTTCAGAAATACCACAACTTGACAAATAGCTGCCTCTGTGTGACATTTTTTTGTCACACTATGACTATTTCATATTTTGAGTCAGAAATTAATGCTGGCCTGTGATTGGATGAAATTATTGTCACACTGTGACAATTAATTGTCAAAAGTCCCATGACACAATGTGACACTTTTAAAATGAATTTTGCACAATGTGATATTTTATCATGTATAACTAATATTGTAAATCATTTTTTAATATTATGTTAATATTACATAATCTATCTTGTTTTTTGCATACCTAACTTTTCAATCAATTCTTAATATTATTAAAAATTTATTGATGTACTTTGATATTAAATCAATAACTTCTTCATGTTATATTAGATACTGTAATATTAATTAGCCTAACATTTTATTTCAGTTGGATTCTTTGTGAGGTCGAACACAAAGTCTCCCAGTATAAAACTTATTTTTTCTAGTCTAATCGCAGAATAATGCATTATTTTAGTAGATACCTCTAATATTATTTTATTTTTTATTCTGAATAATTAATTATTTTTTATTCTTTCATCTTTTCTCCCTTGCCCACGAGAAATTGTAATGAAAATACGTCGTTAAAATTTGTATTTTCATACACCTAATATTAAGATACCAAACATTAACAAAAAAATAGGTGTAGCTTTCAACCAGAAAGCTCACATCCGGTTGTAATGCCACTTGTTGGCTCTGCATTCCATTATGCACGTTCTTTTCTAGGAAAAATATAGAAAGGAAATTATTACTTTGAACTTTTGCAAGCTCATCAAACTTGATCAACTTGTTGTAGTCTTTGCCTAATATTACTGTTTGCACTTTTTACTTCTACTTTCCTATCGAAACTTTATGGTCCACTAAATTTTTCATTCTTCTTTGTTAAAAGAGCAAATAATATAAAAGCTTTTCATAAAGCTCTCCCATTTGTTCAGTTATCATTCTTACAGTTAATATAAATATTAATGACAATCACTGTAGAATTGTTTTCTTCAATTTTAATATTACGAAATTGTGCTTTAATGTTAAGAGTTTACTCTAGTAGTAATGAACAATTCATAAACTTGTTATATTAACTTTAATACAAGTTTCATAATATTTTGTGAGTTTTTCTTTAAAACAATGTGCATTTTATTAATATTTGTAGCAGTCTTTTTTGCTTCAGTAGGACGCATAAAATTATGCCAATGATGGCTGACAAATTTTACAATTTATGTGATTTTAGATGTATGCGTCAGAATATGCATGAAATGTATTAAATGAACATGCGTGTCACGCACAATATTATACGTATACATTGCATGTAAATTGCACATATATGTATACCGCTACTCAAATTATGCGCATGTAGGTGTGAATAGTCTCATTTCACATGCCTACATACGCATGGGCGTTTTTTTGAAAACAACTGATTATGAATACCTACATAAACGTTATAAGTATATTTTACAAATATGTGTATGTATGCTAAAAATATGTGTGAAAGATTGTGCGTATGTATGTGTAAATAGTCTCATTTTATGAATTACTTACACACATGCGTTTTTTTTAAGAAATACGCATAATTTTGCTGCTGGGGTCAACCACTTTAACTGCCTACTCAGATAGCTTGCAGATATTTAACTTTTGTCCTAATAATACATAATTAGCTTCCTTTGTAAATACAAAATTCACTTACCTCTCAACTCCTTCAGAACTTTCTACCAAGTAATTGAGTGTGAAATATCCTTCTTGGTTACTAGAATAATTACTTTTGAACGGAATCATCACATCATATATGTGTTCAGCATACAAACTGTTTTCCACTATAATTATGCACAAATCATTATCTTCATCGAACTCAACATCAGATACGTTGATAACTGCATTTTGAATATTATTTTCCACCAAGAAAATATACACAGGATCCGTGAAAGTCATGTCTTTGCAATTCAATATAACTTCTTCAGTTTCTTGGAGACATTTAATCTGATTACAAAACGCTTACATTAAATGAGTGTAAGTGAAAGTCAATATTATTATAAGCAGTGGCGTAATGGATGGCCGTGGGAGGGCATAGAGTTAAAAAAGTCACCAGTCAATGTCAGTAAGAAATAAAATGAAAAAACTCTAACGCAGTTCGGTACTTCAAAAATCATTAAATATAATTTATCATTTTTTAAACAAATAAAATATATAGTCCCTGTACTACACAGATAAAAATTTTGTTCAATTTCAACTAACTGTTAGGGAAATTCATGATGAACTGTATTTTAGAGTTGAAAAATTACAATACTGACTTGAGTTGAATGAAATGAAAATATGCATGCTTATAGTCCATCTTCCTTGGTTCATCTAGAATTTCTTATTAATAGAACTCATTTGACATCCCTATACATGAAACTAGTATACCTATAGTATGTCAAAATCTACCGACATATTATATCGATTTTCAGCACCATTGAATTAAAATTGCGACCTCTATCGTGCTTACAAGGAAAGTGTCTAATATAAGCCAACATACATAAAGTAAAAGTACCTGTTTCTCCTAGCTTTGTTTTGATGTGGAAAATGTAAAAAATTTTGTAAATTTAAATAAAGCTGGGGAACTTTAGCTATATAATATTTATTATATATCTCAAAAATCAACATCGTAATTCTGAACTCATCGCTTTGTTAGTCTTAAATCATTACAATCATACACAGCCTGGATAAAAAAAAATTCAATAATGAAACTTTTCCTATCTGTTACTTTTAAAATTAATCACAAAATTACTTCATCGTTAGCTGTTATCATTTCTTTTGATGTATATAGACTGAGATGCTCATATCACTGTTCAACAAATTTTCTTAAACTTAGGACTTATCTACATTGTTTTCCCCCACTCAAAAACTCATATCCTGTAATTTTAAGCTACTTTGTTGATCTATAGTTCTTTAGAATGAGATTACCCACATACATACAAACATATATACATACAATTATTTCTCATATCATAGTGTATGATATGTGGTGTGTGAAGGAGGTACCAAAATATAGAGGTAACTTCACAATACTTTCCCAATACATACGAACACATAATTATTACTATTTCACAACCCTCAAAGTTTTCAAAGTAATATTTTCCAGAATAAGCTGGAAATATTAGACACTTATGTGCCTGTCTTTGGCTAACCATTTTGAATACTCAAACCACAAGTTTAAATTCTATCTCCGTACTGAACTTCACCAAAAACAAAGTACACCAACAGCTCAATACCTTTTCTATTATTTTAGCCAATAAGTACGAAGAAAAAAAAATTTAGAACATGACAAAATCTCAGAATAATATAGAAGTAATCTATACCTAATTATACGATTTAGTATTGAAAGAAGCTACAAATGGAATCATACTTTCATATCCATGAATAATTAAATTTGTATAGTACAGGTATATTTTAATTATCCTGTTACGATCAATTCTTGTAAGTTTGATTGGATGTAGTAGCTTTCTATTTGTCGAAATTTCTGCACAACACATGGATTTATGGCATTTGACTGAGAACCTTATGGACCATTGGAATTTACTGACAACACAGACTATTGATACTTGGACCGGGAACCAGCTTCAATTTGTTATTTACCAATTTTGGAGTGGAAAATTTGGTGATTGAAATTTATTTTTATAACATTTTGGACATTACCAAAATCAGAAAAATTGCAAGAACTGAACCAGAAATATTGAAGTAATTCGTTTTAATTTTTTATGGCCTACTTTTTATTTTAGGGAGATCAATATTCTCTGCCAGGTTCAAAAAGGATTTTCTTTACTTCATAAATTTTGATTATCTTTCTTCTTTCTATTTAAGATTCAAGAAACCTGGATGAATTAGTTACCAAGACAACAAAAGGTAGGTATCAACAGGTAAGTGTTTTGGTAAGTATCAGTTTTATTGACCATTAAAAATTTAACTTGTGGCAAATTAATATTTCACTTAGTTTTTATCCGGAACTTGAAAACCAAACTGAAGATGTTAATTCATCTATATAGAGTCTCACAGTTTTACAACAGATTTACACAATCACCATAACATCTTCTATATAAAAAAAATAAGTGTTGCAGATTTCATGTTATTAAAGTACTGGTTGGCTCAACTGCTGCTGTTAACATCCAGTTGTTGTGAATGCTCTTCTATTATAAAATAGTTTTTACTGTCTTACTGTTGATGCTGAAAACAAGATGTATTTTAATTCAATACATAGATCTAATGTATTACTCTGTGTTTTATATGTGTTTATTAGTTTTATAATAATTTTTTCTCATTTAATCCTATAAATATTTATTGGTCATCGTGCCCCCGTTGTCCAATATGATGGAGGCATTGGGTACCTGTAAAATGGAATCGACTATTCCAAGGAAAAGTTTTCAGAGTCAAGTAAACAGGTATTTGTATTTTGAAGATTGGTGGTTCAATAGCAGAGTCTAAGTACGTGGAGTGTTTATTGGTTATTGGTACCATAATTACAATTATTAAGTATGGCCAACATTATGGTTAATTCATAGAAGTGTTAATTTTTAGGCACTATTATTATTTACATGATTACCTACCCTAATTTAATATGTACGTATTAGTTGAGTGGATATAACCTTTACATCAATGATCGATTATTAATTTATTTTTATGTGTTCTTAGAGAGAGTATGTTGATTGGAGAAAAATGGCTTATGAAGAATACGATTAAACTGTCATTTGGAGGAAGACAGTTTTGTAGTAACATAGTACCTAATGGAGAAATTCTGTAAGCAGTAAAAATTGGAAATTGAAGAAATTTGTATATTTTATTGGAAAGTATTTATTCATTAATGGAAAATATTAAAATGAAGAAATTGTATGATCTAGATTAATAGCGCTTATAATGTCGAGTCGTGTAAATTAGAGAATTCAAAAACTTAGATCGCAGAAATAAATCTGTCTTTGTATTAATCGTTATTGGGGAAATGTTCCAGAACGAAGTTTAGTGGTACCTATATAGTATTTACTACCAGACACACACATACATATACGTGTTGATAAGGTGAAGAATGGCAGCTGCTTGGTGAACAAAAAAGAAATGCATGGTATTTTTTATTTCATAGAAGTTTTCTAGAAAAATTGATGCAATGTAATATTGAATTTGTAGGAGTAACTAACACACACTTACACATACATGAATGACCAGGCCACGTGGAGAGGATGGCAGGTAGAAAGACAATAGGTTAAAATGTGTGTGTATAGGCAATTTGCTTTACTTTGTGTATTACTGCTGGTAGAGGAGTTGTTGAAACTGATAAGCGCCAATGTTGCTAGCTTTGTTTCTTTGAAGGTTTTTCTTTTGTTCTCAAATGGAGTTAAGTCAAAATAAGTATTTCTGGAGAAAAATACGGTAAGGCCAATAGCCAATCAGGGAGTAGGAATAGGTCCAACCATTGTTCTTTCAGTAGATAGCTTTGTTGGGTGATGATAAACCTAGTTTTTGTTTGGGAGTATGCAGTGACAAATATTTTTTGGTGTCTTGTCATTCGATTGATTATTCTCATAGTGTTCATAGCTCGTAGTGAAAGATGCGTTTCGACGATTTGTCTATTCTTCTTGTATTATTTTGTGTAGTTGTTCGTTGGTTCGATGGAACTACATCTTGTTTAACTCTTTATAAATTTTCAAAATTACTTTGTTTTAAAAGTTGTTCGTCATTTTTTATTTATTGTTCAAAATATTTTCAAACATTTTTCTTTGGTGTTGTGGGGTTTTTCCCAAAAACACAAATTGTTTATTGGTCTTCTGCAATCATTTGTTGGTACTAAAAAATTTCATAATGGAAAGGTACTGGAGATTAATTTAGTAAGTTATATTTTATTGATTTGTCGAAGTATCGATTGTTTGTGGAGATTTTATTTGAGCTTATGTCTAACACAGCATTGTTTGGTCTGACCTAGTTAATTTCTATCCCTAAATATTAATTTAACTTACATATCTACATTAATTAACTGCGCACTTTAGAATGGATTCTCTATAAGAGAAAATGTTATTCTAACTACTCATTTATTGGAGAATGTATTTATTTAATGGAGTAATTATAAAACATCAATGTGTATTTAATTAGCCTATATAAAAATTTTAAAAATTTGTTAGAGTGGCTACTAAGCCTTTGTGTGGAGTTGAGATTTACGATTTTAGTTGACAAAATAATTTAGAGTTTTATCATTAAATTATTTTTGTGGTTGTGTACATCCAATTTGAATCAAAATTCAAGTCACTAAAGGAGTAATGGAGATAATATGATCCAAATCAGAGTAATCACTGTCAATGTTAGAATCAAATGTTTTGAAATTATCATCATGGCACAGAGTAGGTATTAAATTTCACTTCTCATAAAAATGAGACAGTAACACATTCAAATCAAACAATCTTTGGTCATGGTTGGTAACAAGAAAATATATCGTGTTGACGGATGTAAGTGTAATTGACTAATTATCCTCGGAAAACGTAAGTGTGTTCCTTGCATTGGAAAAGGATAGTGTTTTGGATCATAGGTAGTGACGTTTGTTGCCTATGGTTCAGGAACATTGAGGATGGCACTCCCACATAAAATTTAGTTTTGATTTATTTAAATGATTTTCCTCTGTAATAAAATTTAAAATCCTCTTGATAATGATCTTTGGACTTTAAACTATGATTGTACATAATGGAGTTTAATGAATAATTTATTTGAGTTCATTTCTGTTATTAATTTTCCACTCGAATATAATTTTGTAGAATCATGTTGAGTTGTCACAAACTAGTAAATAAATCCCCTAGGAGACCATAGACTGTAAACCACAATCAGAGTGATGAAGACAGTGATGTGTCTGCCTCTATTATTGTAAATATTGAATTGGACAATAAGGAGGAGGAAAACCTCATCAATATATCTGATGAAGGTTTAGATGTTGAGACTTATGAGAAACAACACCTTCTAAAATGAAAATAATCAGAGAAATCAAGAGGTATTATTTTTTTTTAAATGGTACTTTCTCAAGTTTGCTATTTGTTCATTGCAAACACATATTTTGGAGGATTATGTCATCCAAATTTTTATCCACAAACACCTTCCTTTTATAGTTTGAACAAATGTAGTACTCAAAGAAGTGGTGGATAAATGTGTGCCAACTCCAGCAGTGTCACAAAGGGGTGCGAGATCTACAGGGCAAGTTCCTTGAAAAATCAAGCCTGCAGGGCAGAAGGCAGTGACTATGCCAATAGGTAAAGTGCTTGAGTTGAAATGTCAGGCTGAGGAGAAAGCAGGCAAGGCTAGTGCGGAGGACGCCGATAGTTCAAAAACCAAATGAAACCAAGTGAGGGAGAAATAAGTTGATTTGTTCAAACTTACAATCCCTGAATGGACTGTATAATTCAAAATCACAGCTGTGTTATTGGCCAGATGCAGAGTATTTTGGAATTACCTACTTTATTGGAGTTACACTGATTGTTTGAGCACTTGTTGGCTACAGTAATTTACTATATTGCAACTTCTAATTCTCTCGATGTATATTCGTTATTCATTCATCTTTCTGGTGTTTGTACAGTTAACATTATTACTTGTTATTCTCTATAATAAAGTATCTACTTGGTGCGTTACTGGAGTGTTTATATTATTTGTTTCATATATTTACTTCATCACTCATCCACTAATTACTCAATGGACATGAGAAATTAACAAGATTGAAATCACAGGGCCAAGATTCCTGAGATTTCACTTTAATTGCAGAGGTTTGTAAGTACTGGAGTTTATAGTATTTGGTGATGAAGGCAGGAGTAAGTAGAGTTTAAATTATTTTGAGGTACCTCATAAAATTAGTCTGTCGACAGCAAATTAATAATTTATTTATATTTATTAATGCACGTACTTATGGAGAAGCGGAGAATATGCATATTTTAATTTGTCTTCTTTCTTTTATTATTTGGCAGAGAAAATTGTCTGAGTGGAGTACAGGCAGAATTTTAGAGATTGGAGAAAAAATAGAAATACGGAGTTAACATTGTCATTGGAGAAAACAATGTATATAAAACGGCAATAAAAGTAATATGGAGAAAGAATACTTCTAGAAGGAATTGGAGAAAAATTTGTTCTTGTGTGTTTAATAAATTTACGCAGACACTAATAAACTTACAAAAATTGTATACATGGAGAAAAATGGAGACGTGGAGAATGGAGATTATTGGAGAGTGATAAAGGTTAGAGGTAAGGGCTGGTGGTGCCAGCAATATTTGTTGCTAACATACTACACAGTTGGCAAATTCGTAATCCTTTGACCATTTCCAGAAATATTGATGCTAAATGGAGAATGGACAAAAAGGAGATAATGGAGATCACCACTACGCAATTCTACTGGTGTATGTGTGAGTATATGTGAGAGAAATGCGTTCTAAACTTACCAATATAGGCATTCAGCAAAGTATGAATGAACGTGAGTATGTTCATAGCTTGCCTTGCTTCATCATTGCTAAACGGAGTTAGCTATATATATATGTGCATTTTTTTGTATTGCATTCTGTTGAATTTGGAGAAAAATGGATAAGGAGAATTAGCCAATCAGGGTGAAGGAATGAGGTCAAACCATCTAAATTGCGAAGTTAATGGAGACAAACTATTTCTTAATCTTCATTCTCTTTGAAATCACTAGTGGAGTGAACATGTCATCTGCCAGTTTAAAACAAATTTTCTCTTTATGACATGGAATTTGTTTTTAATCAATACATTGTTATATTATAATAAATGTAATGCTCACTTTTTTGTCCTCTCGATAATTTTATTATTCTTTTGCGAGTATTTTCAACCAAAAACCGACTTTAATTAATTTAATTTTCGTTCGTGTGACATGTGTACCGAAATGGTACAAAGAGTTATTAGTTGGAGTCTTGGCGATTATTAAAGATTATTTTACAAGGAGAAAGGCCGGTGAGTGACACATGAATTATTAATTGGACTTAAAGGAGTTATTTTGAAGTTTGGCTCGATCTTGTTTACAATCCTTCCCCTCAGATTATTCGATTACTCTGGAGTTATTTAATTAACAGTAGGAGAAAAATTAATTGCGTATGCTAGGAGTTACTTAATTTTTAAAATTGTTTTGAAATGACTATTTTTTGGAGAAAAATGCTTTGTTGATTTAATAGTGCTTAGTAATAAGAATTTTTTGCAATCTGAACTAAAACATTGATGTATAGGGCGCAACCATTAAAATTTTTCTTAGAGTATTTAATTAAATTTTTAAACTAACTGCATACAGTTGCCTATTGGAGTATCGGAGAATGAGTTGCATAAAAATAGCTCTCCTGCTATTCACGTTGCCATTGCTGCAAGGAGTAAAGAATGCAGTAAAGCCATCCTGTGACAAAGGAGTTCAGAGTAATTTAAAGTTGTGGTAGGATCGAGTTTATTTGTTTATTAATTGTTCACAATACCACCATTGGCTCTAAATTGGAGCTAAGGAGAAAAATCCGTCTTGGAGTTGGAGTAAAATAAAAGAGGCTGTTATACACTTAATCAAAAAAACATCTTTGTTTGTTGGTTGACTGTGGGGATAGACTTTGTGTTTGTGGACTGAAATAATTATGGTCAAAGGAGAAGAGCCAATCGGACTTCGAAGAAAATAATTTTATTTAATAATGGAGAATAATTAATATTAATTTTGTATAATTTTTAATAGTAAAATTCCAAGAGACAAAAAGGCGAAGGAAGATGAGTAGTATGAAAATGTCTTTTATCGTATGTCAGGTTCAGGGCCACGCCCTAAAAAATGCCCTTTTTCCATATATCACCGGTCAATTTCGAGAGAAAGCCTATATTTGACCATATTAGGCCTACTCGGACCATGTATGTCAGGTCTGAACCTGACATACACTCTTGGAATACCATTGTCGTATTTTTCTATTGTCGACCACTACTTCTTTGTTATATTGCTATTGTTTTAGACCTGACATACACTCTAGGAAGACCATTGTCATATTTGTCTATTGTTTTTTGTGTCCTTCACCATTGTCTTTTTCGTGTATTGTATTATTCTCAAATATTAGCCAAGTTTATATCGTACAGAAGTACAAAATTGCTCTCTCCCTCTCTCTCTCTGGATATATTTTGAAATTTTTATAAGTCCAGAATTATATATTCATCCCCCTCCTCCTCCTCCTCACCACACCATGTGATTATATATTTTGAAATTTTTACAAGTTCAGATATCTGTGATGTCAGAAATAAATAAATTCGGTATCCGATAATTTTTATTTATTAAAGTTTTATTAAATTTTCTGCTGCAGCTGGGATTTGAACTGGTGACATCCAGGTGGACAAAACCACAATGTAGACAACTGAGCTATGAGAGAGATCATAATGAATACCAAGTAAGAAGTGGTTATAAAGTGAAAGTTTTTAATGTAGTTTAATTGTATCTCTTTGTTTTTGATGAGTATGATGAAGTATAGTGTGATTGGTGGAGTAAGTAAGTAATTGTTATGGAGGATACATTGTTAGAAGTGAAGGAAGAGGAAGGGTGATGAAGTAGGAGTATAAAAGACATGGAAAAATATTAATAAAATGTACGTATAAATGATGTGTTGTTGAAGTAAGTTTATTGTTTTTTAGTTTAAATGAAAATGACCGAGTTGGTTACATATTTGGAAGACCTTCGAAGGTTGTGTGAAAATGTTGCACAAAAAATTCGTGAAAATGAGGATATTTTTTTAGCTCCAAACTCGTCTATGTTATTAATGAAAATGGAAACATTACAATCTGGACAATTAGCTTGCATGGAATTGTTACATAAATTTGTTGAACTGGAATTATTTTTGAAACGGAATGAAGTAGCCTCCAGTAAACATGAAGAAATGGAAAAAATTAATGAAGAAGAAGAAGAAGAAGAAGAAGAACTAGAATAAGTGTTGGAGGAAGGGTACGATGCTGTTGATAAATGTTAGCGAAGTGTAAGGGTAGGAATAAATTGATGTAAAAAAAAAAGGTTGTAATATAATGGAATTAAAAGAAAGGTATTCACAAAATATAGTTTATTATTTATGTATGTATGTATATAGTGTTTGTCAAGCCATTGAAGAGTATGCGAAATTAAAAGATTCGTAATACTGCTTCACTTAGCCGTTTATATGTGAACAATTTTTCATAAACAAGTAACTGTAACGGCCAAAAGAGGTGGTAAAGTACCTAATTAAGACCACTTTCGGGAGTACACCATACACAAAATATCACGGACTTAAAAGCAGTAATACTTCTAGAATAAATTCAAGATTATTATCCACAAACTATAGTGGACCTTAACATTCATTTGAGACTCAATAATATTTTAAAACACAAGAGTGAGTTTACACATTTAATAAAATAATAATTTGTACATACAGGTACATGAATATACGTTAATATTTATACATATACAATCACAATTCAACAAGCAAGACTATCTGTTCACTAGAGACTTCTACAAGAGAGGTTCCAGGTACTTAGAAGTAGCTGTCGAGGAACTGTGTCTTATTCCACTGAATCGAGGGATTATATACTCGTTCAGGGTATGGAAACGTACATGTCTGATAGGTAAAGTGAAGTAGGGTGTTGTTATTATAGGGTTGTGCTGACTCGTCGAGTACTCGAGGGACAGGTACAACTAGGTCATGAGTATACAGAAAGTATATCTATATACATAAATTAAATACGGGTAATTTAGTGGTTGTTTATAAAGAGTTATAGGATGATAATTGTTGACAAATATCTACGTTTTTGGTATTCGAAAACGAGTGAGCGAATATGTTCGTCATCTCTAAAAGTAGATGAAAATATACGTTACAGTAACGCATATGCAGTTGTGTTTTTTGGGATACTCTTATTCATTTTAGCCATAATTTTTAAATCGGAAACTTCAGCTTTTAGTGATGTGTCGCGACATTGTAGATTTATAACGAAAAAAGGCCAAATAGATTTATAATCAGCTTTCGAATAATGTGGATTTGGAAACCACATGAGGTGTTGATCTCGATCATATGAAGCCTCAAATTTAGAAAATTCCTCGTAAAAGTATGAATAATCATTAGCATCGAAGTCTGCATTATACAAATTGTAAGGGTAATACTGGGCATCGAGATAGGCTTTAATATCACGCAGGTGACAATGTTCGTAGTTACCCATGGAATGCGTAATATCATTTTTGCGAAGAGTTTGGAAGGCAACGACGACATACAAAAGTCTATCAGCATTATTAACCATTTTTAAACTCCAATTGAAATCTGTAGTTTCCAAAATTGAAGGATTTTCATATAGGTCCCATGTGCAGAAAGGTAGTGATAAGCCGTATCATTTTTTAAAGATTTCAAGTACCAAACACGTATTTGATCATTAACTTTAATATATGGTATACCCCAAGAGATGGAAGTTAATGTTGTGGTTGGTTCAGGTCTACTCATATCCAATGGGGGGATAGTCGTATGTCGTACAAAAATATTTTTATCGTGCGTTCGTTTTTTATAGTCAGCAAAAAAGCCAAAAATCATGTTTAATGACATAAGAAAACGAATTTTGTCATTAGCTGTTGATGTGATGTAAGGCTGAACAGTATTTGTACCTTGTTTGTAGCCGTGATTATCGTAATAAACATTATTATGAGAATTATGGAGTAATACAGCTTTCATTGTTGAAGTTATACCAACATTATTAATATGCTCAATTTCTTGACCATTTAACATATAAGACGCATCAGTAAACAGATGTGATAACCCATTGTAATCAATTGAGTAATACTCAGTATTGAAATTAGTCAGTTTTAATTCCATAAAAAGTCCCCGAATCGAAGGGAAATGTGTGAACGTTACGTTGATCAACACCTATTCTAATTTCATCACTGTTTGCAAGGCCGTTGGATGTGTAAGGATAATGATGAAAAAAAGTAGCATTTGTAATACCATCATCGATATTTATTTTTTCTAAAATATCTAAACTACGTACATTATTAGTGAGAGTCATAATTAAACGAGTAAGTGCAATCCAAAATTTTTCAAAAAGGCTTTATCTTTCGGTGTTAATTTCACCGAAGTCTGCGGTTGTTTAATACTTTTTTGTTTACGTTTACTATTTTTATATACATTGGAAGACATATTATTTTTGCATTGAATTGCAGATAAATTACATCCGTAACCAATACGATTGATAGGTTGAAATGAAGTATTTAGTAAGAACGGCATTATTACAAATAGCAGTTGGTAGAAAATATCGTTTATTAGTTATTCATGTATTTTCGGATTTTAAGTGTAGTAAAAGCGTAATATCGTCGCCTAAGAAATCGATAGGATTATTATTTTGATCAGTAATGAGAATTTCAATAGATGATATGTCTTGTTCTGTTACTGGTAAATAAATAATATCTTTTGACGCTTCGACAATTTTAAAACCAATTGGTACATTTATTGCAATACTGTACAGTAAGTGTGAAGGAATGCCATTTATATAGGAATTGGATACAATGTTACAAATAACATTGAGACAATGAATGGTAGCTATGTGAACTGGTTCACAACCTTCTAAAAGATTAGCCTGTGTAGTAACTGTAAGATGATCTTCAGAACAACCTAGAACTGGTCCGAGAGAATTTTCTTTTGGAAAACAAAAAGAGAAGGTTGATGAAGTTAAACGGAATTTTTGTCTCTGTTTATCATATTCAAAGAGGATTTTATCAACTGCTGAAAGAAGTTGTGTTCTTGCATCATCATAGTTGAAGCAGTCAAGAATTGTTGAACATACATTGTTCTTGAATTGTATAGCCAACTCCTCAAATTCGTATGAGCCATTTGGGATATGACATACGATAAATGGAACACCAGTGTTTGGAATAGAAAATTCAAATGTATTATTTTTTCTGTTATGTTGTTCACACTATTATAACCGATGAAGTAAAATAGTCCGAGGCTATGTTTTTGAGTTCTATCCAATTGAAGAAGTGTAAAAATATCGCAAACTAAAGGGTTACGATTACGAGATAAATTAAATAAGTAACTCATGTTGATAGTAGCAAAATGATATATTTTGTTTGTTTGTTTGCTCATGTAAAGAATGTATATACTGTTTATAAATGAGACGTATTTATAAGAAATTCCAAACAGAGCTGTCCACAAATTTTTGAGAAATGGTTTTGAAAATTAGTAGTATTATATAAAATAGTAGTTTCATCGAGATAATGTAAAATTTCTTTAGGAGGAGGTAAATCTCCGTAGCTATCAAAATAAATACACGTATTATTTATTTTACGAAAGGCAACCCAATGTGTACCGGGGTTTTCAATATTATCTAAATTTATAACCATACTCTCTTTTGGAAACGGATGTTTTGGTAGCGTTTCTCTATTAAAAACACCAAGAAAATGAGAGATGTTATATAGTGTAGCAAAGTTGACAATTTCATAATCAAATAACCCGCGTTTGATTGGAAAGCCGAAGTTGTGTAAATTCGTTTGATTGTCGAACGTTTTGTTTTGTGATTTACTTTTCCAAAGCCTAATTTCCGTTTAGTTTTCATTATATTTGTTGTAGCCCAGGCAGGTATTCGTTCAAAATAAGATGTTTTTGGATCTAAAACTCTATTCCACGCTTTATTTTCTAAAATTTGGTCTGCTGTATGTCGAGTTTGAAGGTCGAAATAGTTTGAATAAGTAATATCGTATTCTTTATCTGCAGCGTCTAGTTTATTTATTGGAAGTTGATGCAGTCATTGTTTTAAATTTGTTCCTGGTCCTAAAAAGTGATAACCTGGTACATGTACTTCGATAGGTAGATTATTAATTAGCAAATTAACTAAACCTGTTGCATAGGTGGTTATTTAATGAAGTTGTATACATTGACTTACGTAATTAACTTTCTAATGAAATAACATCTACAATAGGAATACCAATATTTATATTATAAAATGTTTCTACATCAGACCATGGTGCTAGGCTTCCACATAAAAAGGTTTGAAGAAAACTAATTTTATCATGTCTGGCAACAAAAAAAATGGAAGGAGATATGCTTAAAACGCGTTGCACATCTGATGCAATTAAATTGTAATTTCGAGTACCATCATTGACATTGAGGTTATGAAAATGTCGTGTTAACCAGTGATTCGTATTACAATTTTGTTTTAATGCCAAAAATATATCTTTCGGTGTTTCATAAAATTCATCACCTATAGTGGTTATACATAATTCTTTTACAAACATTTTCCCCTCTGATGTGAAAAAATTTTGAATATCAAAAAAAACAGGAGTATGATAATTACAATCTGGTGAATTCTGTCGAGAGTGTAACGGCTTCATCGTCACATAATTCTTTTGCATCGTGGAAAATATCTATACTACAAAAATGTCAAATTTCAGCGTCTACCAGTTGACACACAACCGGATCGAAATGTGTTACGTCTATACGCACGTATTTATGATCTGGTATAAGATTTGTAGGCGAGTAGAGCAGCAAGTCAGCAACTGTTATTCCAGGAGAAGTATTTTGAGTCGCGTAAAAATTTACAAAACGGGAATAAAGCACGTGCGAATATATACTATATTTTTCTAATACATTAAATTTTAAAGAAAAAATATCTTTTAACGCACACAAATCCGTAAGTATAAGTCGATCAAAAATAAAATGTTGCGAAGAATCATATAAGTCTGTTAGACGTATTTCCTGTTTAGTAGTATCAAACAAAAATGTAAGACTACCTACAGTTTGTTGCGGATAGTCTGATGCTTGTAAAAAAGCACAATCGGAGATTAAAAATGAATTATGTGATAGTAAAACTTTTAAAACAGATGTAAAAGACTTAAAATTTAATAGTATACAGTTATCTACATAACCACTGAATGCCGCACTCAGTTCAAAATTTTGTACAGTAGACAAACCGAGTTCAACAATGACATCGCACGACAGAGGAAACTTATACGTTGACGACAGTAGGAAAGGCATAGTGAATATATACTAAAATAATGTTAGCTGTAGTGTGAAGCAAAGGAAGTATATTTTAATAACCTTCAAGAGGGAATGGAGAATGGAATCTTCAGTATATTGAACAATAGTTGCATTATTAGCAAATAAGTAATTACAATGCATTGTCCGTGGTTGATGGAATAGGAGGTTTCAGCGCATTTAAAATAGTTTTTGAGATTGTTGAAGTTTCAGCGAGTAATTCATTTGTGTTCACAATGAGGGCTCGTAATTTGGTAAATGAAGAAACGATTATTTGCATTTCCTCTCACACATGCACTGATTCTCTTTTTAGTTGTACTAATAAGGTTTTTAGTGATTCATATTCAGCAAAAGAAAAATCACGTAGACTTTTGATGTCACTTTGGACATGTTTTACATAATCTATAGCATTCCATTATGTTTCTAAAGACGTTGGAAGTTTAACAAATTGTAAAAGGAAATCATTCGCAAGATAACTTGAAATCTCTGTGTCATGTTTTTCTACAGTAGCTAATATAATACCTACAAATCGATTTAAAAAGTCTTCTTTTCCGGCAGCTTTATCAAATAAAGTTTGCATGATATGTTCCAGATCAAATGAAAGTTTACTTTTGTTTGTTTTATTAACAAGGTTTTCCATTTCCATGCATATTTTTTTAAATTTAGTATGATCAAAAGCTACTAAACTAGAATTCAAGGTATTCAGCAAACTGGTAACTGCTGATACCGAATCACAATTAAATCTATTGAGACCGCTCATTATTAACGTTTTATTGATATAGTAGAAAACGAAAGTATTAAGTAATGTTCACAATTTCATTGTATTTATACTAAAATTTTGGATAAAATTTTTAAAGGTACTTCTTCTTCTCTATCTATACCGAAAAATTTAACAGTTGCTGTTCCCTTACGAGTATTTTTTCGTAGTATTTTTTCAAGTAAATATGTATCTGGAAAATTAGTTTTTAATAGTTCATTTTCATAAAAATTTCCAGCTATTTCCACACCATCTTGATCTTCTAATATATACGTGTATGGAATTCCAAATATCACGCGTTTTATTTGTAAAATTTCTGTAGTCCAATTAGCCGTATATCCTCTTGCAAATGTACTTTTATACTTCGATATTCAAACATCGTCTCCTATCTTAAAACGTGGTTTTAAGTTTTTATTAGTTTCTATGAGTTAATATGTATTGGAAAATTGTTTTTTCAACATTTTTATTTTTAACATCTATTGGTTCCATATTAGTTGTTCGGTGCACTTTATTATTATAAGTAGATGTCACATGTTGTAAAAATGATAACCAATTTTTTGAATGTTGTTGAGTAAAGTGTTGAAATAGTTTTTCTTTGATGGTGCGGATAACACGTTCCACAATACTCGCTTTTAGAGAAGAGAATGTATGAAAAAAATTGATTTTATATTTTCGATATAATGATTTGCAAGAGTCATTTATAAATTCCTTCCCTTTGTCAGCATGTATGTTGCACGGTGTTCCATAGGGTGATGTTTTAATGATGTCAGCTAAAGCGGCGCAAACAAGTACTCCAGTTTTTTGTTTTAATGGACGAATCCATAAAAATTTCGTAAAAATATCAATTACCACTAATACGTACGAATAACCTTTATTTTCTTTAGACAACTTTGTAAAATCAATTAAATCTATTTGCCACGTGTCGCCGATACCTTTTAATTTTACATGACGATGTAGAAAAAATCTGCGAACTGGTCAGTGTAATTCATATGCAAGTTGTTCCATTTAAGCTATTATTTTTGCTTCTTTGAGTTCCTCTAAAATTGAAATAATTTCGTTTTCTTCTTCTGCACTTGTATTTCCAACGTTTTCAGAGGCTATGAGTTTTCTTAATTGTAAAATTAATTCGGAAACGTTATTCCAATAAACATAATTAGGTTTAGAAGTAACAAATTTTTTCAAGACCAGTCTATTTAAATAGTAATTTTTAAATTGAAAGGCTTCACCAAGTTTCAGTTTTTTAGAAAAGAGACGTATAATATGCTGATATTTATTTAAATTTTTATCTGCACCAGTTAGATTTTCTAATTCTCCATTTTCATATAAAATTTTAAAATACGTTTTTTTATCATTTTCTGACATTGCGAGGATATTTTTTTATCAGCTGTATTGTGTGTTAATAAAGTCCACACATTGCGTGTTAACGGATAAGTGCGATCTAATACAGTTATAGTTTTTGATATATCATCTTTAGTGACAGGAAGTTTCGATTTGGATAATTCATAATGTATATTTTTCTGTCCAGTAAGCCTATAGACGTTTAATCCTAATCTTGTTTTGTTTATGAATGGTGATTTACTATTTTGTGTGAAAGATTGCAAGTTTTTTTCATTGTTACTGCTATCAGTGTCTTTGTAATCAGTATTATACTTTTCATCATTATCATCATCATCATCATTATCACCATCAGTTATATCTGCATCTTCATTGTCAGCATCACTAATATTTTCTTGCACATTACCTCTAATATTACTAGTACTTGCTTCTTCCGAAGTACTAGGAAATAATGCTCCTCTGTAAAGTTTCATAGGTGATGGTGGTGGTGGAGCAATAGTTTTTGTTTTTGATTTTGGATTAAACTTAGCTATAACATTCCCCGCATTGTCAATAGTTAAATTTTCCGGATTTATTTCATCATTTGTTTGTGGGGAAGTTTTCAACTTCTTTTTCATATGTCGTTTACCTTCTGTTATTGTTATTTCGTCAGTTGACAACTGGTTGGTTCCATTAATTGGTGAAAAAATTGTTGACAGCTCATGTAATGGAGAAGATGGGGTTACACGTTTACGTACAGTTTGTATGGGGTGTAACACATTTCAAAATTGAGAAATTGGACGAGATGATTTTTCAATACCAGATAACGATGTCATAATTTTTTTCAACAGTTCAGTTACAGGTTCTAGAGTTTTTCTTCGTAATTTGAACAACTGTATTTCATTAAATTTCGCTGTATTAACTTTTTGTTGTACGTTATCGATTAAACTTGTTAAATTTTTTTTAACACTTATTTCAGAAGAAATGTCTCGTATGGTATCCTACGGAGTCTTACTTTCATTTTTCATGTTTAACGACATTATCATGTCCAGGATGAAGATGGAATGAGAAAAATGTCTAGTTGTTTTCGAAATTTTCCATTATTTATATTATTTTCTTTATCAATAGTTATAAAGCCATGTTTCTCTTTCCAACATAAATTACACATACGACAAAAATTATTAAATGTGCAAGTCGGTGCAATATGTTCATCGTAAATGTGTCGTAATTAATTTTGTTTTGCGCAAAAAGAATAATGAAATTAGCATTATCTCATAATAAATGTTTTTCAATGTGAGCATCGGTTTGATACAAATAAAATACATCAATCTTTCTATGTCTTCCAAAACAAAAAAAAGAACAAATTTTATTTTTGTCAGCTTTGAGACATTATACATCGTCGATAATTTTATAGAGTCAGAAGGACATTGCTCGGGAGATGGTAATGCAGATTCATTGTGTATAAATTTTGCTTCTAAGCCGGTAATATTATTGAAAATTTCTTGTAGTAATAAATATTTTTCTTGTTCCAAAGATTTGGATAATATAAAAACATGTTGATATTTTAAACCATTTGGATGTGTTAATAGAGAAAATATCAAATTTGTTTTTCCACAACCACTGGGTCCACATATTATAGCTCGAATATTATTTGGTAATAAAGTACTATGTCGTGAGAAAAAGGATTTTTTACTACTTACATTTGCGATGGGAAGTTTTAGTTTTTGCGGGAGAAGTTGTATTTTTTCCATCATTAGTTTGTAAATACCTTACTAATGCATTTACGTTTCAAAACTTCTATTTATACAAAGTTGAAAAGAAAGGAAATTAATGCAAATTTGAGACGAAGAAACATAAATGAAGTAGTTATCACCTGCTAACAAGTAATCTGATTGAAATACTAATGAAGCACTGGTTTGAGTGCCTAAAACGTAAGCAATGAATATCAAGAAATATATATCATGGCTGGGATAGTCCGAATGAGTAGTTAACATCATACCTGGAAAAGATATCTTACAAATTATTTATATTGTGTTTGTGTATTTGGTTTTTTGTTTGTTTGTTTGTTTGCAAGTTTTCATATTTCATTTTTTAGTATTTGTGTCTTATTTTTTTTACCCTTTTTTATTCGAAAATGTGTATACCTCAACGATCAGGATTGGAGAACGCTGAAATACCCGAATTAGAACATCCAATAATTGAGGAGGTTGAAGATAACCTCTTGGTGGATGTGGTTGATTTGCATCCACGAGTATTTGCGGATGAAATAAGTTCAGAGGAATTAATCGATGATAGTGATAGTAACAGTTATGAAGATTACAATTTTAATGATGTGTACAGTAGTCTGAGTAGCCTTGATTGGTTGGAGGAGGTGGAAGAAGACTATTATTCCGATTCTTTCCGGTTACTATTTTACAATGCGGAGGACTCAGAGTACGAGTCATTATGTAACTGCCCAATTGATGAGGTATGCGATTGTGAATAAAAAAATTTGTATGTTGTCTATTTGTAATATTTTATTTGGTGTAAATATATGCTATAAAAAAAAATAACAATAATAAGATGTGTACAAAGTTTATAAAATTATATTTTTATGACCAAATGCTAAACTTTTTATTTTATCCGTAAAATAGCGTTTAACACATTGATCATTTATATTGAGTGCTACCTTATTTTGTTTTATTGTTCTAATTTTATGAGCAATAACATGAAATAAAGTTTCCTGTTTTATAACATTCGTATTATTATATAATGCGTCACAATATAAAGCGAATGTCAAATCAAGCGAAACAATGATTTTCATCACACCTTTTGCTTTTTCTACTTCTTCATTTTCACCAGCAATAAGGAATGAATACACTTTTGGAGCTAATGAGATATATTTCAACATTGTTTTACCTAATAATTCACCTTTAAATACACCAGGTACTTTTTTATTTAAGTTATTTTTAATGGATGTTCATCGGGGTAATCAGATAAATCGAAATAATTTGAATATTGTTGAAGGTATGGAGTAATAGTGTGATCTAAAAATGAAAAAATAAATGAATCAGTATCCATATAACATAAACTATATGGAATATTTTCAAACATTATTTTCATTTTTTCATAATAAAATTCATACATTAAAACTTTACTAACTTCGAGAATTGTCCCTCCTAAATAAATAGGAGAATTTAATTTAATTTTCATTTTATATCAGTGTATTCCAATGAGGTTTTCGCTAAAATAGACAGCTTCTTTAAAATTTTCAGCCGAGTCTAATTTTTCATATTATTGTACTGATGTACATAAATTGAAATTGATCCGTTTTCTTGCATTTTCTATAGTTTTTCCAAAAATTGCATTATTCATTAATTTATATAAATTTTTTTCAAATGCTGAATTGCTTTCAACTCGTAATTTTGTATTACAGTCTATATATGATGCTAAAACTGGTCCTTGTTTGAAACTGATAATTTTATTAATTTTGTTAATTTTTAGTCCATGTTTTAAACCTAATTTTAGCATACCATAATGCATATAATAATTTTTTTTATTTTCGAGTGTACACAATAAACGTGTGACACTACCAGTATGCCTAAGTTCAGGAAAAAATGGAAAATCATTGTGCACATCGTGCAAGTAGTTAAGATAATCAATATCAACATCGAAATAATAACCTATTTCAGCCGTATCTGATAAATTCATGAGAAAGTCATCGGTAAACATGGAAAAATCTTCAATTTTTTGAAAATTATCAATAGGCAAGTATTGCAACATTGCCCATGAATATAATGCATTCGCATCAATATAAGCTAATGAACAAGGAGGTAGAGAGGGATTATATGTTTCCGGACATTCAGACGTATTAGCTTGCACGTAACGTGTTATGGTGTTTGTAATTCCACCACGTACTACGTTTTTAAAAAAACAGAAAAAATTTGTTTCATCCTGTGTGAATAAGTGTAACTTAATTTTCGTCATTTTTTTCATAACATCGTACGCAAATCCAGGTAATGTTAGATAACGGGCGGGATCTAATTTATATACTCGTATACATTTCTCACGAAATGTTCTGAATATATCAGCCAATGCCACTGTATCTTCTTTACAATAAATTTGCATATAGTCATTAAACGTTTGACATTGAAATACATTCCATACTTCTTCAGCATGACAATATTCATTGTCACTAATTTCAATACCTTATAACGCATCAGTGAAAACATCTTTTGGCGGTAATCTAGTTTCTGATAATATGCTAGGATCATTCAAATAATTATAAGGAAATATACCTTTTCTTTTTACTAAGTTATAAAAATTTTATCAACATACTTGAATTGTCCAGGATCTAATAGGTCGACTAACTGTTGTAAAGATGCTGTTAAAAATTTATACAATCTACGAATTTTAAAGAAAAATATTTGTTCACTTCAACGAAAAACTTGTATATGTTTCTTGTCTATGTGGGATACTTCTATTTTACAATTAGCAAATGACGCCTGTAGTATTAAATGAAAATCATATTTACTACCATTATGAAAAAATATTGGTAAATACCGCTGACGTTTATATTTTAAATTGCAACCACTATGCGCCACACCAAAAAGTTTTCCAGTTGTATGACAGTGATGGATACATCTCGGTTCATCATAATGCAATACTTTTTTACAAATAATACACTCTCTGTGTTGTTGAAAATATGTTCTACATTCTTAATCACTCATAGTTGTAATGCCGCGAATTTGTTTAATTTTTTTTCTATTGTTTTTGCTAAATCCATCACATAATTTACAAAATGTTGCGATGCATCTTCTCCAGATTATACATGCAAGTTGAAGAGGTTTTCATCTTCTGCAGTATGCACATAATCTTTATAATCAACATTTGGTGGAACAGTCACTATAGTACTGTAACAAATTGCCTCATGTTCTAATAATACTTTGTAATTGTTTCACATCATTGTCTACACTACGTTGATTAAATGTTCGACGTGCGAGTATTATATGTCGGAAAGTAGAAGGTTGTAATATACTTTCAAAATCGGCATACACAACAAACTGTAATGGTTCTTCGTATCCTCGCTCAATAAATTCAAATTTTTCACCATCTTTAGCGAATATATAATAGGCTGGTTCAACTTCATTTTTCTTACAATAATTTTTATGTTCGTGTAAATCATCTACACAATCTACTCCACAAAAATAAGCTAAACAGCGTTTACAAAATAGAACTCTACCAGTATTCGTAGTATATTGTTTCCTTAGTAATGAATTTAAATTGATAATTAGACAATAATGACTGTTCTTATAATCACTAGTTTTTTTTTCTATACCCTCCTCTTCTTCAACTGTTTCAAATTCATTATCTGATCTAACATGCAGGATTAAATATAATAGATCAAAATGAAATTGTTTTTCTACATCAATAGTTTCAATTGGATATAGTAGATCATTTGAATCAATTCCAAAAATATTAATAGAAACCTTAGGATTATAGTTTTCAAATTTTACCACATCCTCCAATGGAGTTGGAATATTGGTTTTTGAAAAATCAAACCATATATTATATCGTTGATGAATATAGTCTAAAAATTGACCGCGATCATAAGTTTCTGGTAAATGTCGACGATTTCTATCGTTAAGCATAAAATAACTTAATATACTATACATAAAACATTTTTCAGAATGCTCATTTTTAACATTAAGAATACAACGTGTATTGTTTAATTTTACCGGTAATGGAATGTAGGAACCAACGCGATGTAAAGAATAGGTACACCCACTTATATCATAAAAACTAACACCTACAAATGTCCATTCTGATTCGGATAATACTATAGTTTCAAAATAGTTTAAAAGTTCTTGTAACATTTTGTTTCGCACATTTTTCTCAATAGGAAATGCATTGATGTGGAAAAAAAGTATATTGTTTAGTGCGTAAGGTTATTTCAAAAGGTTCCGCGATTTCACTGATTTTATTCCCATAAGTATCAAGCTTATGAACCTATCTTTGCATTCGAATAACACATTTAATTTGAATTTTTACGGCTTTTTATCTAAAACTTCTTTTTTTATAATATCAGTAACAACGGGTAAAAATGATTTTAAATTAGAAATTAGAGATTGCGTATTAATTCGTGGAGCATCATCTTGTTTTTTCTCTACAACAATGTACGTTGAAAATTTTTTTCTCATTGCGCTTCTCCCCCTGAAAATATCATAATTATATTCATGACGTATAAACCATTTATCATTCATCATTGCACGCAAATGCATTAATGTGTTTTCATGTACTCGTAATTAAGAGAGAGTAAAAAATTTTAATGAACAAATATCGCAATCATAACTATGCCGTTGTTGTGATGTACCAACTAAATTACTGGAACTTGCAGCCGACATATCCACCTCATCCTTGTCAGCATCATCAATGTTCTCTGCTATGGTTAAACTCGAGTTTGTACCATGTCCAGTTACACTTAGTATAATACGTTCTTCTTCTGGAGATATGATAGAGATGGAACCACCAGCAAGAGGGATATCCACAGCATCATCATGCATCATCTCCAATGTCATATTATCAACTAGATTACGTTTATGTATATAACTTTGTAAATGGTTGGATAAACCACTGGAAAGAGTAAACGATTTTTGACAAATTTTACAAAAAAACTTCGTTTCCATTATAATGACTTAATTAAACGATGTCTCTACGATAGAAACACAAATACAGTATCTATTGTATTATATAAAGTAACTTCATTTTTTAGCAAACTCCTCCTTTTATACCCATCAATTGCATACTCATCATATATCTTTTACTATGTTACCACTACATTTCCTGGTACTGTAAAAACAAAAAAGAAAAAAATGTCAATCTTGCAAGTACTTTGAATATTGCTGTTATATATCGAAATGTATTTGTTTATAGGCGTAATTATACTCAATAATGACCTCTAAAATGTGTTAAATCAAGAAAAGAGAAACTGCATTCGATTGCAATCTTCATAAAAAAGATTCATATTTTAAGTAGTAATCAACAAAAATGCAGTTGCAACTTGAATGTCGCATATGAAATGGAACCTTTTTTTATTTTATATTAATAAAAATAGGTTCATTAACATAACAATTAATGTATCCAGTATATACTTCACAAATACGATTACTTGTCCTTCAAATTGAAATACTACTGAATTTTTTCATTCAAATTTTATTTAAAAAGAGCTGTAATCAACACTATTGTATCAATTGTTATATTTGCAGTAGATGTTGAGTGTAAAGTTAAAGTTGTGAAGTATTATCAAAAACGTTATTTTTACTATTACAATGGTTGCCAGTAATTGGCATTTTATTGTTAAATCGGATGTTTATTTTTCTATTTCAGCTCAAAATGTTAATAAGTTATTAGAAACGTACCAAAAGTATTCACTGAAAGTGAAATATGTCGCAAAAGATCATAAAGAAATTAAATTAGAGTTTAATGGTTTCGAATTCCGGGATCGTGTAGCTGCATTGCTGGCTACCACACAATATGCGGACTATCTCATTGTTAAAGGGGTATATATGAAGAAGTTGAATACTCCGCAAAAACATGTTGTATCTCCTTGTTCTGGTCCATCATGTGAACAAGATGCGCAAATGTGGAGTGATGATGAGCGACATACAGAATCATTACTGTCGCTTGTAGAAAAAATAGATCCTAGTTCTAAATTTCTGCAAACATCATCGAATTATCCAGTTCAACAATATATAATAACTTCTGATCCTCGTTTTACAATTGAGCAGTATGCAGAAATTGCATTCTTACCACAAACACGTAGTAATGAAAGTGATTTTACATAAGTAAGTGAAAAAAGTTGTTGTTTATTACCGGGGGTTTGCGCTATATTTGCACAATCGTATAAAATTTCCGCAAAACTGGGGTACGCATTATTTTTTTCATCCGTTGATAACCGCAGAATATTCATAAACGATTTTTTCATTTTAAATGCAATGACTTTCCCACTTAAACTGATTATGCATAATAATACTTCAGAAACATATAACATTAAACGAGGTGAACCTATTGCTTGCATGTCCGTCAAAGAGTTGTCAAAGTTATTTTCAGCTAAACGTAGAGTAGATGAGAAAGATTTCGAAACTCGTAATGTTAAATAGTTACGTTTAAATATTTAACTTGTTTCATTGATTAATATTATATGTATTGTCCATTGTTAAAAATTGTATAATATATGTAATAAAATCTTGTCGTATGATTTATGTATTTTATTGTGTGCGACTCGTTTTTTTTCAATTTGTGTGAAAATTTCATTCTACCCATGAAACAGCAATGATAGGTATTCATATATTTTTTCTAAAAACTAAAAAAGTAGTAATGTGATAGAAAAAAAACTTGTTAAGAAACCACTTCAAAATTTGAAACAACTTGAAAGTAGTATACAATGTGCAACTATAAAAAACTTGTATATAAATTAGTAATATAGGAGAGAACAAGCAATTATACACTATTTACATTCAATTTGGAAGAAGTGAACACGTAATAAAACCAATATAAATTATTTATGAGGTCAACTAAATAGCTATCATATCGACATAAAAAGTTGTTTTCCTCAAACAGCATACTATATTTCTTGGATCACATCAAAAGCAAAATATAAAATAGAATAAATTAAAAAACGTTCGAGTTATAATTGCATCTCCTTTCATTTCCATTATAATCTCTCTCATAGCTCAGTCATCTACGTCGCAGTTTTCATCACTTGGATGTCGCCGGTTCGAATCCCAACAAAGGTAAAAAATTTAATAAAAAATTAAATAAAAAATAATTAAATAAAAAATTAAATAAAAAAACTTTTAAATTAGATGGCGCTACAATATAGGTAATTAACATCAGATACAATGGGGTGAGGGGAATTTATAAGTCTGGACTTGTAAAAATTTCAAAATATTAGCTCTGACGTCACATTATTCAATAGCTCATTGTAGGAAGGGAAGGGGAAAGATTCTGGACTCGTAAAAATTTCAAAATAGCGAAGGACACGTGCTGTTGTTGTTATTGTGTTGTAGTAGAAAAATGTCTGTTTATCATATGTCAGGTTCAGGGTCATGCACTGAACAATGGTCATTCCCCATATATCACTGGTCATTTCACTCACATGCCTATATTTGACCATAGTAGGCCCCGGACCTTATGGCAGGTCGCAGACCTGACATATGGTCGAACAAGATTTGTAGAGGAGAATTTGGTTGGTGAATCTGACCAATATGAAGAAGTCGACATACATACGTAGAGTCATCTTCTTGAAGAAGGAGTTGAGCAGAGATGTGGTAAGCTGTGATAATTTTTGGGGTTGCTCATTTATAATGCTTTGAAGTGAAGAAGGAGTAAGTGATGTCACACCTTGTTTATTTGTGGTTCACTTCATTGCAGTTAAATCCAAAGCAGCTGTAAAGGAGATGGTGTAGTAAGATAAATCAAAGTCAGGCAAAAAGCCAGCTTTGTCAAAGGTAGCCACACCTGAGGAAGCTCCTCAAAAATCAGTTGCTAAAATATCAACTTCAAAACCTTAGCCATAGGAGAAGCCATTGGCAAAAAACCATATGCTACCTCTCACCAATTACAAGATTCCAAAGATTATGCACAAATTAGTGAAACACTCAACTTCGAAAGTCATGGCAGAGAAATTGTGAAATATGGAAGGTATGTATATGTCTTCTTGCAAAGAAGGTGGTGAGAGAATTTACAAAGCTATGTGAAAAGAATGGGCTGATACCATTCAGCAAGTGGAGTTGCTAGAGTTTATGGAGTTGAAACGCCACATTGTGTCATTGAAGAGAATTCTAACGGAGTTATTAATAAAGGTGTCGATATACAAAATGAGATTAGAGACATTGTAACAAATAAAGGACTAGGAGGTGGAGAAATGTCCATAAATAGTGAGCCTAAGGAGAAGGCTACTGAAATGGAGAGAAATATTAAAGGGAGTTTCTTGAAATCCTCATTGACGTTTTAAAAGAAGAAAATGATTTATCAGAGGAGTCCAGTAAGAAACTAAAATCAGAGATAGTTCTTACTAAAGATAATGCAAAATGGGAGCATAAGTTAACGAGGAGTTTAAGATATGATTTATGGTTCGATTATTTAAAATCGGAGTTAATCTCAAAGGATTTGTATGGAGTTATTGAATGTCTGGAGAAGGAGTCAGAGAAATTTAATAGTAAGGAGATGGAGTTACGATTAAATTTAGTACGTGATGTAATTATCAATAATATCGATGATAATTATCATAAAATGATCATATCGGAGAATGATCCTAATAAAATTCTAAATACTTTGTGATGTCAGAAAACAAACGTACATCCCGAGTATAGGGGTTTGATATCACGGTTTGATGTATATCAGAAAGTCTCGATTAATCATAGAGTCGAGACCACAAGTCAGCTCAAACAGTTAGTCCACCAGCCTACCAGCGAAAGCTCCCAAGGCCTATGAAGTATTTGGGGCAATTTCGAGTAATCGGAATAAATAAGTTGGCCAACCCATTATCACAGTTTACATTTTTATTACAGTTAAAAAAGGTTACTTACAGTATGGTAACAATTATCAGGTCATGCAGGTATCACAAAATTGTATTGCCTCGTGGTCATTGATGTCCGGTGATCCAACAGATTCCAACCAGGTATTCGTTGTTGGAATCAAAAAACAGTATTACAGACTGTACAGTTTCTGCAAACGGTGTTCACATTCGTATAGTTTTGGTGAAAACAATTTGAAAAAATGTGACTTGATGTCGTATAAAAAGCTGTAGTATGTCGTGAATAATATTTTATATTCACGACAAATGGATTCTATCACAGTTCAACCAAATTTGTGAACAGTAAGAAGAGATAAGGTGTTGGTTCACCGATGACTAAGAGTCGAAAATATACACATCACCACATTATAAAATAGTAATCGATCGACGTGTTTTCACTGTTTCGTAGAATGGGAATTTATTTCCATGTGGAATCGACGTATTTCCCGTTGAAACTTACCGATTACAATCTTAATACTCGTGTGCAATTCCTTATCGTAAGTATAATGACAGTCGTTATTCGGTGGTGATGTGAGGGGAAGGCTATGGGTAATCAGATGTCACAACTTTAAAGGTGTTTAAGAAATGTGAGTCACATAAAGCATCAGAGGCTTTGAACAAGGAACCAGCATTATTAATCCTTCGAAGGAGAAACTGTATCAGTTCTTTAATCGATTTGATGAATTGATATGACAATACGAAAGTAATCAGGAGCATGATCAATTAATGGAGAAGGAGAATATTAGTTATTTTTTACATGGCAGTTTGCAAGTCCTCATACATGATCAAAACCATAAATTTTATTACGAAACACAAAAATGATATAGGCCTTTCGATTAAGGAGTTGAAATGTTTAATATTACACGTGGAGGCAAATAAACAAACAGAAAGAAGACCTGACAGAGTTGGACATAGTGCTGTAGTGGCAACACAGGCGAATGTTGTTTACAGAAGTCATGGTGGTATGTAAGCCAGAGGAGTGCATGCACTGTCACCTCTATGCAACATTTGTTGTTATAACTGCAAACAATATGGACATTTTGGAGAAAATTGTCCAAATCTTGCAGTTGAGAGAAGGATGTGCTATATGTGTGGAGTAGTCATGACAATGCACATTTTGGTAACATGTCTCAAGAAAGGGAAAATGCAACTGGTGGTACTGAACACAAGGAGTCAGAATCAGAGAACTGGGCAAGAAGTAATGCATTTAGGTGGAAGAGGAGTCTTCTCGCATGACTGTGAGGTTGGTTATGGAGTAAGACCATCTGTGCAACAAAGCGGCTTAATTAATGATCTGATGAAATAGATCACTGGAGGAGTTAATAAGCCAGCTCAGAACATAGCTGCAAATTGGAGAGGAGTTGCTGCCTGTGGCTAGATTGTGTTTAAGAAGCAGGGAAATTCTTTTACATCATCGGAGTCAACATATACATTGGAAAAATATGTGTTGAACCCTGAAGACCTGTACTCATCGAGCAAGGAGTTGTTCATTCTTGAGTCAACAGTTGAGGAGAATTTTGACATTGGAGCAGTGACAATGGTTGAATCGGAGAACGAACTGATAACAATAAATTACCAGAGTGATTGGCCCTAGAATGGAGGACTCTAATATTCCTGAGTATTTGAACATCCCTTTGCCACCAAGCCCTGTCTCCTTTACAAGCAAATTGGAGAATGCTTTGCCCTGATTTGACTCCATAGCCACAAAATTGGAGGAGACCCCTAAGGAGATTGGTCAGTTGAAGAAGAAACCTGATATGGAGTCATCAGGTAGTACTTATAAAGTTTCTATTCTTAGCTGATAGCAGAGCCACTCAGTTCTTAATGTCTACTGCATACCCTTTATAATCTCATAAGGCTTATATGTAGGAAGTATTAAGTGCTGATGTAAGTTTGCATTTACCTTGTACTAAGTTAAGTACATTGGTAACTCGTGACTTATTAGGCCATAAATTAACTTTTAAGGCTGTATGGTGTTGTCCTAATCTTTCCAAAAATTTATTTTTTCCGTGTAAATTAGTGGAGTAAGTTTAACTATAATCCTTGATAATAAACTGGTGCGTGTTACAAATTTGGAGCAAAATGTAACATATTTTCAAGGACCATACAATAGACCCTTCTGGCACTTACAGTTTTATACTGATGATACTTTTGGTTTGCCTATTTATGATGATGAGAACCAGGAGTTAGATCATCATCTGTTAGGTAGCCAAGCTCATATCGGAGACATAGCTTTGACAAGCAATTGGGACGGAGTAGGAGACAAAGGAAACATTTTAGGGGAAAAAAGTTCAATTTATAGAAGCAATTAGGGATTGTGAAATATGTACAGTATCTAATTTATCCAAGTTGCAGTTTAAACAGTCGGGATGGAGAGTGGAAAGTGGAGAAACCCTTACAAACGATTCACTCAGATGTAATGAGACCCATCTCACCAGCAACATTCCCTGGAAGATGGAGATTTATAGTGATATTTATTGACAACTACTCACGCTATGCTCAAGAACAAATTTCATCTTGACTTATAAGAAGAAGGTTGGAGAATGTTTGGAGCTGTTCTTACAAAATGCTTGCAAACTGAAATGTAAGGGATCTAAAGTTGTGCAATTTACATTCGGATTAAGGTATGAAGTTTACAGGAGATTACACAAAGGAAATATTAAAACATGAGAAAATTGATCTGCAACCAGCACCAATTGTCACACCACATCATAACAGAGTAGTAGAGAGATTTAACCAAACATTGCAAAGCAGAGTAAGAGCATTAATGCAGGACCCCAGTTTGCTTTGGAGTATGTGGGGTCTGGCAGTCAAATCTGCAGTTAATAATTACCATGGTTGATGGTATGATATGCGGAACAGCAGAACAGGGAAGAGAGATATTTCTATTTTATCAAGAAAGAAAATTACGGATTTTCAATACCATACTGTATCTATACGTATCGATACATGTGGTCAAAGTTTTGATGTGTATCAATACTCAAAAGTGCTTTGATATAACATCACTAATTAGACGTGAAAACTGCGTTCTTACATGAAGAAGTAACTAGTCCTATATACTGAGGCATCCGAACTGGGGAAAGATCGAATTAATATTTATTTGTGTATTTCTTTTTTCTTTTTTACCATATTCTTTCCTCACATTTTTTCCCAATACTTAACCTACATTTATTTGTTCCCATTCATTCTATACTTATCATAAATTCACCGTCTCTTTTTCATATCTTTAAATTCGACACTGTCCGCTCTTTCAGATAAAACGGCGTCTACTTTTTTTTATACTTGCCGTTCCACGTTCTTACTTATTTAATATAATATAATAATGTAACTACACACGAATGATAGCAGCCTGATTCCAATTAGGTATTCCCCAAAGTCTGTTCCTTTTCTTTCTCGATTCGTCTTCATTCTCGATTTTTAGAAGACGAATCAGTCCGTCAAAGACCATGAATTAAGTCACTTGTTCTCCTCTCGCAAAATGAGAGGAAACACGTTTTTCTTTTTTCGCTGTTAATTATTGCAATCAGAACCCTCGCTGGCGAATAATCCTATTAGATGCAGTCGTCAACCTGAAAAACGTCTACTAGAGTTTGGTTTCCGCCATTCATAATTAGTTTGCCGGATATGGAATTGGTTGTTATCATTTGTCTGGAGATGTGCCACGTTTGTAATGTCAGAGTCAACTTTTAATAAAAGAAGTTTTGCGGCAACAATACTTTTATTTCCCTGTTGGCCAACAGGTAAAATATTACAATTTTCTCAATGTAATGTGGAGTAGGGGTTTCGGCGAGCATAGGGGGATGGGCCTATTGTAGGGTATTTATCATTGGGTGAAGTAATACGTACACTGGGAGTCTGTGGGGTTGAACCATGACGGTATATATTTATCCTCCTTACATGTGGGATGTATTCTTCGTATGTTTTAGGGATTCTTCTTACTGATTTTGCTCCTTTTTTATATTTCTTTTCAACTTTTTGTTCACTTTCTGTCCTACTATTTGTTTTGGTCCTAGTATACCTAGCCCCGCCCGGTAATTGTGATGTTCCCAGACGTCACATATTACTTTTATGGCGACCGTGACAGGACTCTGTAACTTAGGCTACGTGTGTTCTGTGACTCCATCTTGTAATTTTCGTATTTTCTAAATTTTCCGTTGCCATATCCGTTGATCTATTTAATTATTTCCATTTAACCTTTTTTTTCTTCATCCACACTTCTACTCAGTTTTTAGTTTCTCTGATTTAGATGTAAGAGCCTTCTTGAGAATTTTAATGGACACATCCGAGGTCTGCCATTCTCGTATGCGATCAATCAATGATCACCCTTTAATTTAGCACAGTGCTGATCACACTAGCTAACCCTCGTAAGACTGATGGACGTTTGTATTCTTAACTGTCCTTAAACTAAAGAATACTGGCGACCGTCGATATGTCGCGGATTTTAATTCTGCAGCACGTGTCACCCTTTTTTTTTATGTATAGTAGTACAGCTGATTTCCTCACCCGTAAGACTTGAGAAACCTTGTTTCTCGTGTTCAAAGTTCCCACATGTTACTAGTTGAGTTGTTTCCCTGCGGTTATTTGCTTGCCCCGATTGTACTTCTAGTGTTCGTATACTAAGCCCATTGATACCGCCCACTCCGAAGTCTAAAAAGGCAGCAAGCCATTTTATTGTATTTTCTATTTTGTATTTTTTGTCCACCATAACTAAATTCTATGGTGCAATGTATCTTGTATTTTGTTATGTATTTTGTTTTCTTATGTCGGCGATCTTTAAATTCGTATCACCCAATGTCTCTTTTTTTAGTCAGTATAGCGCCCATTTAAGTAACTAGCTTGCTGCACTAATTTATATTTCCTATGCATTCTTATTTATATTTATTTATGTATGTATGTAAGGACCCTAACATCATTATGAACGAGTATATTGTCTATCTTTGATCAGTTAACATAAAAAAGTTAGTGGAAAAGAAACATAAACTCATAAATTAAAATCCGTTCATAATCCTTTAACGTAATTCCGTTCATACTAGTAAATTTAACGTTATGATGTATATTGAAAATTAAATCCTATATTTTTGGCTTTTTCCCGAATGATAAGTCGTTGGTCCCCGCTTATTATTCCACAAAAATAATGTCCCCTAATCTTTCGATAATTGTGTTCTCGCGAAGATGCTTGAGTCCTCCTACTCCACGCGTTATAATACCTGTGTTAGATATAGTAGAATAGCCAAGAAAATCTCCCATCATTGTTCCAGATCAGTTCAATTCCGTAATCCAATCTCCGTGCTACAAAAATTTCATTCTTTGACGGACTACCCCCACTATTAGCCCCTAGCTTGTTGGACTACAATCCCCCTTTTTTGATGGATGAACTTGGTACCGCTCTTGGTAAAATGAGCATTAAACCAGGAGTCAATAACCCTCAACCAGATCCCTCAACTGATGAATTTATTCTCGACGATCGAGGAAATTGTATCCTCGATATCGACGGTGATCCCATTCGCAGAGCTGATCTCAAAAATCAACCTAAACAAAATCCACCTCCTGTTGAGAAAGATATTCCTGATAAACGATCCGTTAACGCATTGTACGATTCCCATGTTTATTTGGATGTTCCTGAACCACCTTTGGGGGTTGATCAAACAGACTTTTATAAGAACCTAGCTCAATTGGAATTAAAACGTCGCCAAGATCAGAGAGCCATACTTGAGTGACTCGAGAGATAAATTCGTTGTGATATGGAAATTATTGCTAACCTTACTAATTTAACGCATTTAAGTAATCTTCCCGAAAATTATACTTTTAACCCGAGTCAAAGTGAACCAATGTCGACTCCGGTTAGTACCATTCCTACTCAAGAACAAAAGATGTCAAGAAAGTTGTTTCCTGGTTCAAAACCCGATCACGTTACTTTTGGTGGAACTCAAATTTTAGAGACAAGCCCTCCTCCATTCTCTAATCTACAACATGGATTTGAAAATCAAAACCAAGATTATCTGCAGATGAGCGATAATGCGCAAAAGGGTGTACCACCATTGCTCTCGTTCTTAAATAACCAGAACCCGTTTGACAACCCTGTTTCAAACTCTACTTTTACAAAACCTCCTTCTGCATCCATCTCTCATATCCTGCAAATCCCAGACTCGGAAAAATCCAAAGGTACATTATATGACCGAGTTGAAACCCTTTCCAACCACTTTCAACAGACGATTGAGTCTCATCACGAACATCTTCTTGCAATCAATGCTCGTCTGGACTCTATCACAGAGTTGCTTCTCGATCGAAAAGTTCCCGATAAAAAATCAACAAATTTTAATACTTCTCTTCCACCACCCAACATCTTTCAACAACTTCAGGACACAAGGAAACCTAGTTATTTCCCAATGGATAATTCTGTTCCAAAATATTCTTTCCATCAACAACCTTTTGTACCATCCTCAGAGTTCCCGAAACCTACGCCATCTCGTCAAGGTTGAACCAAAAACTTTTATGATCATGGAGATTCACGATTACTCGACCCCTCAAAAATGACAAAGTACAGTGGAAACTCTGACGAACGAAGTCCCATTTCTTTCATCGAAGAATTCGAAAAATGTACGAATAACTATGCCGAGGATGATCAATATCGTGGCATGTTATTTGGAGCCATCTTAGACACCAATCGTTTTCCTGATGGAAAAATCTATTCCAGAGGATGGGTATATCGTGCCGCCCGTGAACACTTTTTAATGGTAAACTGGAATGAATCCTGTAAGCAAGCTGAGATTCGATATATTCAACAAAGCCACTACGATCCACTTCGTCATGGAAATGTTGCTACGTATGCAATTCACATGTAAACGAAACTTCAAGAATGTGGAGAAACGATCCAGAGAATCTTCGCCCTGATGAAACAGAAAATACCGGCACCTTACAAAGCCAATTTACTCGCCTCAGATTTCAAGGACTTCGTAACCTTCTCAACGAAAATGCAGTTTCTCAATAGTATTTTTCATAAATCCCCGAGAAGACCATTTCTGCCAAACATGGGTGGAGTTCAATCAACTACACCATCGACTACCTTTTTGCCACGAAAAGCAATCACTTTTCCTCAATCTCAGAAACCAGTTACAAAAGACGATGCATTCTTAATCGATCCCGTTCCTAGTTAAGAGGAACTTACCATCGAGGAGATTGAAGATTGTATCGACCAAAAAGACAATTTGTCTTTGGGAAATGAATAGAGGCGCCAATTGTCGGTCAGATTGATCGCCTAAATCATTCAAAACCAATGCCGAATTCTTCACCGTCCAACTTATCAACATCTAAATCTGCTCAATTGTTTAAGAACGAGTTTGTTGTCCCCAAATGGAAGGACTATAAGGTCATCGGTGATGCCACAATACTTAGCTGGCTCCGTAAGTCCACCTTATCCAACACTCCGAACTTAGCCGCTGAGAAAATAGCTGGCTTCGAGAAAATAAATACACTCTCCCATTTCTTTGACATTGTCAAGAAAAACGTCTTCGAAAAAGATTTGATCATCATTGGATTTGGGGAAGAACTTGTACTTCATGCTGATTTCAACATCGAAGATTTTACAACCGAACTTAAAATGTTCATATTCGATTTATTCAAAAATAATCGTCTTTCGAGAATTATTATAACAACGATCTCACTGGATCCTGCTAGGATGGGAAATTCAATTTACCGTGGGATCCTACAAAAAGTTAATAGCCGTATCTGGAAACTGAAACAAGATTACCCAGATTTGTTCATCCTGGATCTCGAAAACCTTTTCATCAAGAAGTATGAACAAAATCAACTTTCAGTAGATATTCCTCCTGAAAAGGATGCACGAAGAATCGTTCCCGTTCCTCGACGATTCAACAAAAACGAAGTCGGAGACATCGATAGAACTCTTTCTTATCTAATAACTGACATCATCGAAAAACCTGACCGAGAATTTCCTACTGCTCGTTTGATCATAAATCAAGATCAAAATTTGTATGATGAACCTTCAGAATCCGTTGAACGATCACAAACCAACGAACCTTCGTTAGCATCGTGCTTTTGCTTAATAGATGATGTTGATTCTGATTCGGAAGAACTCCAAACTCAGGAATACATCGATAAAAGACCGTTCTTCTACGCTTATGCCATTCCAGTAAGACTTCAGGAATGAGGAAATAAGTACATATCCTACATCGATCAAGGATCCCCGTACAGCTTTATAACAGAAAGTTTTCTTAGAAAACTTGAAGCTGAGAATCCCGAAGTCCGCTTTCTGAAAATGAAATCGCCTTGCCAGAAAGTTGGAGCTGTGTTAGGCGAACCAAAAATTAAAGTAGTCGGAAGTGTTTGTATTGATTCTATCTTTACAACCGACACTGGATTTAATAGAACAATGACTGTCATTGCTCGAATATGCAAGGATTTGAACCCACCATTGTTACTTGGTCGTCAGTTTTTGTACGACTGACATTAATCCGAAAACCAGAAGCAGAATACTCGACTGCGTCGATCCAGATAATCCAGGTCAACGAATACAAATTCCTGGAGCCCAACTTGGAAGATTAACCTCGATCATGGTTATTCGATCAGAAGAAGAAATTCCTGTTGATATCGGATTACAAATTACTAACATGATCGAAAAAGTTGAATTGCCTGATCATATTCGATCACATTTCTCTGATCTTCTTCGTTCGTATCATAAATTGTTTGATAATCGTGTAGGATGTTGTAATAAGTACGTTCATAAATTACAAATGAGCCAGAACATCCCAAAACTCAATCCGAAATATTCATCAATACCTAAGGCCCTAGTTCCTGAAGTACAAGCTATCCTAGATTTATGGATTCGTGATGAAGTAATCTCACCGGGAGTAAGTGAATATTTTTCTCCTTTAACCATCACTCATAAGGAGACAGGAGAAATTCGACCCGTACTTGATTCAAGAAAAATCAACCAGTATATGGGAACTAGTGGTGATATCGTCCCACCAATTGATAACATCAAAACCTGGTTTAGTGGAGCGAAATATTTTTCGAAAATAGATTTAAGGAATGGATTCCTTCAGATCCCGATTGATCCTGACTCTCGAAAATACGTTGCCTTTCGTTTTTGCGGACAACCTTGCATTTTTAATAGAATTGCATTTGGTCTAAAAGATGCAATGCAAGCCTTCATAGCTGCAATGAGAATTGTTTTAGCAGACCTAGATCATTGTGTTGCTGCCTACGTTGACGATCTGTTGATATTTTCTACAACAATCGATGAACACATGATCCACGTTGGATTAGTCCTTCAAAAGATCGCAGAAAGTGGAATGATCATCAACCTCGATAAATGTACATTCTTTAAATCATCAGCCAGATACCTTGGATTCGTTATTGACCAGGAAGGAGTACGCCCTGATCCTAAAAGAACGGAATCTATTCACCGAATCCGTCCTCCCACTAGTAAAAAGGAAACTTTATCGTTTCTGGGAGTTGTAAACTGCTATAGGGCTCATATCCCCAAATGCCCCAAACTTTGCACTGCCCTATACGAAATAACCAAACCCTCCGTAGATTTTTGGTGGAAAGACAAAGAAAATGAAAGTTTTTGACTGTTAAAAGAAGAAATGGCGAAATGTTTGCTTCAGAGCCATCCTGATTGGTCTCATCCTTTTCATATCGCAACTGACGCGTTGGATTTCACAATTTCAGGAATTGTCTTCCAAGTGAACGATAACGAGGAAATCCAAGTCGTCTCTATGTGCAGCCGCCTACTGAAAAAGAACGAAAGAAACTATTTCACTTTCAAAAAGGAATTACTAGCCATAATTTATACTTTAAAAAAGAATGCTTATATTCTTGTTGGACATGACATCGAAGTCCAAACCGATCATCGTGCATTAATATATCTGAAGACGATGAAAGATGATTGTTCACAACATGTAGCCTGTTGGGTCGCTTATCTAAATCAATTCTCCGTCAAAGCTATCCTGCATGTTCCTGGAAAAAAGAATATAGCTGCAAATGCTTTAAGCCGATTTTGGACCGTAAGAAATATGTTCGAACTTACTGATCCATCAAACGCCTCCTTTGTAATGATGCTATTGGATGCGAATGGAAACATTACAATGGAAACCCTCTTGTCTAACATCATTGGTTTGCAGAAATCCAGCCCAGAAATTACTGCCAAACTTCAAAAACGTTCTCCCACCGTTGAACTAATCAAAGGAATCGCCTATTACCTGAACAGAGATGGAACAAAACGGATATATGCCCCACAATCTGTTCGAGAAATGATTATTGAATTTTGTCATAATCATTATACTCATCCTGGTTCTCATAAAACTCTGGATATAGTTCGTAGATATTTTGATTGGCCAGGTTCCAAAAACAACGTTGAAGAATATTGTCCAAATTGCCGAACATGTAAGCAAGCAAAATGTTCGAACCAAACACTCGTAGGACTGTTCCAGTCTATCTTTGCCGATAGGCCAGGAAAACTATTATCCGTTGATCTTTATGGACCCCTTCCGTCCGGTCAATGTGGACTTTATCAAATTGTCGTTGTAATGGATGTATTTTATAAATTTACAAAATTGTACGAAATTAGACACCCAACAGTTAATGTATGCTTCGACCGAGATAATCGTTTTGTAGAAGATTTCGGGAAGCCTGAATGTATATTAACTGACAACGGTAGTCAATTTACTTCAGCCAATTGGATAGATCGTTGGGAGAAATTAGGAATTAAAACTCGTTTTACTTCACCATATGCCCCATCATCCAATCCGGTGGAAACCAGGATGAAAGTTATAGGAGATTGTCTTTGTATCCTATGTCTGACCGATCATAGTAGTTGGCCTGAATTTATTCCAGATATCGAACATCGTCTCAATGATATCGAGCACGCCACTACCAAGTTTCCGCCTACAAGCATAATGACGAAAATAAAATTCGATGAAAAAGGAGAGCCTAGAGTGATGTCAGATCATGAGCATAAAAACATGATCAAAAAAGCGTTAGAAAATACACGTATTACTCTCGCCCAACGAAGAAAGCAAAATGAAAAGCTTAAAACAACTGAATTTGATGTCGGAGACTCCGTCTACATCAAGAATCATACTCTCTCGAATAAAGCGGAGAAGCAATCTTCCAAATTGAATCCGAAATACCTTGGTCCCTGTGAAATAATTAAAAAAGAAGGATCAAATAGTTATACATTACGTACACCTGATGGTAGGATTTTCCAACGACGTATTTCCGAACTCAAGAAATAATTATTTATCTTCGTTCCAGTTTGTAAGCTGTTTTACCGGTTGAAACCTGTTGAAATAATCCAATTGCACTAGTAGTGAGGGTAGTTTAAAAACCCAAGTATCTGAAAGTCACTTGTAGATTAATATTCGATCAAAACATTATTATTTATCCTCAACCTGATTCAATATCGATTTCTTAATCTCAAACATATCGATCTCAAGATAAACATCAACATGATTATCAATCAATAGTGAAGTCATCAACGAATGTTCCTATTGGATATCAGAATCACATGATCATATGAACTGCGTCAGAATCTACACACTTGACATTCATTCGTTCATAGTCGTTGCGTAGTGATGTTAACTCGTGAAGAAACTCGCATCAAGAAAAGTATTAAAATTGTGATTTTTCAGATTTATAACACAATTTCTGTTGAAAGTTCGTCTAAAACATCAAGAAATATTCGTTCCTGCTAAGAAAAAATGGCTGGTAAGAAAGAAATATTTTTATTTGGATTCTCAAATTTCATCGAAACACGTGGTTCACGTATAAAAATATTCCGTCCGTAATTTTTCTCGTTCGTATTTGTAGACAAGAATAACTTATCAAAAACGATCGACGAGTTTGAATCATTCCAGAAACGTGTTCTTAATACCCATTCCGGAACCATCGAGGCGCTCTTCGAACTCAGGAAGGAGCTGCGTCAATCCTACAATACAGTTAGGCAGACTCTTTCCACATGTGGCTACTCCAACGAGGTAGATGAAAGAGTCGCCCAGTCAATCTATTCCGAACTTCAGCAGGTCGAGGCTATGCTGAAAGAAGCCAAACAACATCGTGCCACCGCAAAACAAGCTGTTCAACAACTTGTAAGTAATGTTCGTATGTGTCGTGAGGGGATGCTGCAGGTAGTTAATTAACAACTTACAAAATCTTCGTTCATATTTTGTTCGTCCTCAACTTCAATTATGTTCGGTCAGGTCGTTCAAAAAGCCGAGGTGAAAACCTCTAAAAAGACCGAACAGCCTGGTCCGTGCTCCAGTACGTTGGAAATTAAAATCGAGGCGCAACAACTAAAACTCCAGCAGCCTAGCTGTAGCTGTTCTTTGTCCACAATGAAGATTGAGCCGTTCGTGAAAAGAGAGAAATTCTTCGCGACAAAGGAAGAAGGAGGAGTAGATAACGGTAACCCACTGACTAAAAATTATTCATTTGTCTCGAGAATTCTATCCTTTTTTTTAACGCGATCTTACTCAAATAGATTCGTGGGAAGATTTAACCGAAAGTGATAGCAATAGTCCTCCAATATCGTCTACGCCGAAGACAATCACAACAAATTTTTTGAAAGTAAAACCGTCAAGCTCGTTGATTGATCCATTAAAAAACTTGATCAATCAGGCTCCACAAGTCAAGCAACAGAAGCTCAAGCCGATTCCAGTAAATATAATTAACCGTTTATTATTGAGCATGTCTTGATCAATCCCCCATAGCAATGCGTTATTCGTTCGTAATCTTAAAAAGGAGATGCCGGATCTCAATCAACCGTTTCCGGAGAGACAACGTCCAGCAACCCTTGCTGACGTTGAAAGAGAGCTGCAGCAAGCTGCCCGTGAACGTGAAGCAAACTCGTCGTCGGACGAAAATTCGAATCCGCCACTGCCTTGTCCGTACCTCACCATCCGGGATCGACTCGGAGCCAGAACTGCACTGGAACCGAAGTTCCAGCAACGCGCTGAGGAAAAACTCCGTTATTGTCCGGGATTACGCGTTCCAATAATGAATCCTTTGTTAATCAAAACAAATATGCCTGACGTGATTTGCTGCCAGTTCTGCTTCCACGCAACAGCGTACATCAACCCATTCAAAGCAGTCATTATCGACCACTCGTCGCCGGTCTTGTTCATAAGTCGCACGTTAATTACACCCGCTATGAAAGAAGTCCCGACTGAACCGGTCAACATCGCCCTCTCCTGGGGCAAAGTTCGTAACCTCACAGCAACGTCGTATGTTGAATTTGGCCTTTCGGGATATAATTCAACTGTTTTCCCGGAACGTTATTACGTGGTCCAGCATCCGAGGTTGGAAACTGGCCGTGTTGTTTGTGGCAGGCCGTTCTGTAAAAAATACGTCCGTGCCCGCACCAGTAATCCAAGTTTCGGCATTATCTACTTCGTCCATGACTGATCCACCCTGGATCAAGCCTACCAGCCCGCGTATGCCAAGTGAATCCCACACCAGTCCGAAGTCAAGCGTCCGTAACTGTCTAGATTTTTATTTTTCATATTACTTTGTTTCGTTCTTTTGTACTTTTTATATTCCTTTGTATACCAGTATGGTGATTTTGTTCCTCATGTGAATTGTACTAGTTTCGTTAAAATAAGATTTATATTGTGATTTGTTTATCGTTCGTTCCTTCTTTTGACTGTTATTTTTGTTTCGTTCCTTGACTTTCGTTATGTTATATTATTTTTGTTATTTTTTTTAAATAAGTATTACTGTTATTTCTTGCCCCGATATAATTTTATTTTGTTATTAGAAAAATCGTTCTGTTTTGGGCATTTAATTTCGTTCGCTAGTTCCTTTTTGTGTTCTTTTCTATTAATAAACAGTGACATTTTTTTTAGTTTTTCGTTTGTTTGTTTGTTATAATATTAGAAGGGGACCATACTTAATCGTAAAATATTGCTTTTCTTTTCAGTTACCAAATTCTTTCCTTCTCCGTGTTCGAAGTTCTAAAATTTGGGGGGGGGGATTTGAGGCATCCGAACTGGGGAAAGATCGAATTAATATTTATTCATGTATTTCTTTTTTCCTTTTTACCATATTCTTTCCTCACGTTTTTTCCCGATACCTAACCTACATTTAGTTGTTCCCATTCATTCTATACTTATCATAAATTCGCCGTCTCTTTTTCATATCTTTAAATTCGACACTGTCCGCTCTTTAAGATAAAACGGCGTCTACTTTTTTCTATACTTGCCGTTCCACGTTCTTACCTATTTAATATAATATAATAATGTAACTACACACAAATGATAGCAGCCTGATTCCAATTAGGTATTCCCCAAAGTCCGTTCCTTTTCTTTCTCGATTCGTCTTCATTCTCGATTTTTAGAAGACGAATCAGTCCGTCAAAGACCATGAATTAAGTCACTTGTTCTCCTCTCGCAAAATGAGAGGAAACATGTTTTTCTTTTTTGCTGTTAATTATTGCAATCAGAACCCTCGCTGGCGAATAATCCTATTAGATGCAGTCGTCAACCTGAAAAACGTCCACTGGAGTTTGGTTTCCACCATTCATAATTAGTTTCCCAGATATGGAATTGGTTGTTATCATTCGTCTGGAGATGTGCCACGTTTGTAATGTCAGAGTCAACTTGTAATAAACGAAGTTTTGTGGCAACAATACTTTTATTTCCCTGTCGGCCAACAGGTAAAATATTACAATTTTCTCAATGTAATGTGGAGTAGGGGTTTTGGCGAGCATCGGGCGACGGGCCTATTGTAGGGTATTTCTCATTGGGTGAAGTATTATGTACACTAGGGAGTCTGTTACCTAAAAGGACCAAGAGTGATGAGCTAATGGAGATTTTAAATAATTCTTTAAAACAGAGTTCAAGTATAAAAGAGGATTGTTAGAAATTAAAATCGCAGTTAACCTTTTGTAGAAGACAATACAAAGGGAGAGTGGAAATTAATTAGGAGCCTCAGATACAATTTGTGGTTTGATTATTTAAAATCCGAATTTATTTTACATTGAGAATCTAGAATGTGAGTTGGAAAAATTTGATGAGACAGGGAGAAATTGGAGTTCAAATTTTAGCTCGTGATATCATCATTAATCTATTTATTATGTATATTATTGAATGAACATATTGGAGAATAATCCTGTGAATATTCTCAAAGAGTTGAAGTAGTTTAAAAAGTGCAACCTATATAAGCAAGTGGAGTCCATTAAGAGAGAACTTGTGTTGTTACGCTATATCCCTCTAAAAGAGAAGGTGTATCAGTTTAATCAAACATTTGACGAACTGACACACTCTTATGAGAGTCATCAAGCACATGATATTCTATCAAAGAAAGACAAATGGAGTTGATTTTATATGTTGGTGTGTAAATCTTCCCCTATGATAGAAATTATAAACTTTATCACTAAGTACCAAAATGAGATTGGGCAGTCTATTAAGGAACTAAAGTGTTTAATGTTACAGGCAGAATTGAATAAAGCTATGGATTGGTGAATGGAGGGAGTAGGCAGGGGTTAGGTGATGAATCAAGGCAATGTAGCAAACAGTGGAAGGGAGGAGTGCGGACCAGAGTAGTGTACATTCCCCTATCACTGGTTAATGTGCGTTGCTACAATTGTTAGTGGTATGGGCATTTCAGTTCAGATTTCCCCAATCCATGTGTCCAGAGTAGACTATGTTACAATTGTGGTTGAATCACTTCTAGGCACATATTGGTTAATTATATGATGCAAGGTAAGGTACAACCATTTGTATAAGATGTGAGGAGTCAGAATTGTCATACTGAGTCCACAGTCATTTGAGGTTGATATCATGTGGCAACTTTTTGGAGCAGTGGCTTGAGTTGTGGAAGGCTACATAAGTTTGGTTTGGTGAATGACCCCCTTAAACATATCGGAGATAATATCCAGAAACCATCTCATAGGATCATGTGAACTGGAGAGAGATAGCCCTATGTAGACGGAATGTTCTGAAGAGACCTGATACAGTTCCAATGACTTAACCACAGCAGAAAATATTGGCATAATTTTCCACTAGTGATGTTAATAATTTTGATATGTATTGATACGTATGGATACACACAGCTGTATCGAAGTATCGATACATTGCTCAATACTCACAATACGTATCGATATATTTTATACATTCAAAATGAAAAACATAAATAAATAAATAAATAAAAATACGAAAAATTGCGCCAGGCCACCAGCAGACAGAACAGATTATGAAAGTATATTCTTCTTAATATTTAATAATTACCACAGTTGATGGCTTGATATGTGGAATGGCGGAACAGGGAAGAGAGATATTTATATTTTATCAAGAAAAAAATTCCTGGATGGATTCAATTAGAGAGTTCAGATACTGTCAGAGATTTGTGCCTGAAGTTAATGATGATCTCTGTACCTATACAGCGGGGGTAAAGTCATTAGCTGGTTTAGAGTGGAGAGAGGCCATAAAATAGAAGTTGAAGACACAAGAGGAACATAAGATGTGAAGTATAGTAGACCATCCAGTCACAGACAAAAAAAAGATAAAACCCAATACAATAGATTTCAGGTGGTTGTTTAAAGCTAAATCTGAACCACATGAAGGAATATTCAACAGAGTGCGACTAGTAGGTACAGGCTTCAAGGATAAGCTGGAGTATAGCTTGCTGTTACACAATTGGCAACAGTATGTAATTTACTCACCATTATAAATAAGGAAAATTTAGAGATTTTCCAACTGGATGTAAACATGCAAAAAGCAACCAGACCTTTCTATATGGAAATACCCAATGGAGTAGAAGTAGATCCATTAAAATGAAAGCATAATGTGTGTAAAATAAATCATTCAATGTATGGCTTATGGATAAGTCCTAAAAGTTGGAACATCCCGTTTATTGTGGAAATGAAAAAGTTAGGTGCAAAGAATGATATGAAGGACCCTTGTTTGTTTCATTGGAGAAATTGAGAAAAATTAATTATACTATTGACATATACTTATGTTGATGATAATCTAAAGCAGGAAATTGTTCTGAATCAATAGATCAATTAAAGACAAATTTTGGTAAAATATTTAAGTTTTCTGACATGGTAACACCAAAGGAATACTTAACTGTTGAAACTGAGGCGTGGTTACTTGACAAGTCAAAAGGAGAAATGGGAGTAATTAAGTACAAACAATAAAGATTGAATAAAATAAAGGAAAGTACTCATTTTTTGAGACTGTGGGTTGCTTACTATATCTTACTAGAGGAGCTAGATCTGATATTGCTCTAACCATAAACATGATGAATAAATGCCAGTCCCAACCAACAAATTAAAATGTACAGGAGTTGAAAAGGATATTTAGGTATCTTAAGTATATGGAGAACTTAAGCCTAACATATCTTGAAGAAACAAATAACCTAGTCAGTTATTCATATGCAAGCTGGGAAGACTGCCAAATGACAGGAACCTCCACAGCAGGCTATGTGGTGAAATTATTCTGATGGAAATGTTACAAGCAATTAAAAATAATTACATCTACATGTGCTACAGAATATACAGTGATGAGCAAGCTAGCCAAGGAAAAAGCAGCTCAAGCTGAAATATCTAAAAAGATAATAAACATCACATTTTTACGTGTAGTTATTTATTGTGATAGTCAATCTGCTCTAGACGGAGCTCAGATGGTAGGAGCACCAGGCCTTAAATATTTACATATGCAATTCCATTATGTATGTGAGAGTCAACAAATTGATGAATTGGTATTATTAAAGGTTAAATCAGAAGAACACGAGGCTGATATCTTTGCTAAATTATTACCAATTGGATTGTTTAAGAAATTTATGAAAAATATCTTAAATAATAAAGACAATACCAATATGAACATTTCCCAAGACACGGAATAAATTAGGAGAAACTTGTCATCAGAGTATTTGGAGAAATGAGTAACACTTTGGTATTCTTTATCTTTTTCAGATAAAATGCAAATGAAGTAATTCATCAACAAAGTTCTTGTCGATATTAGTTTCAAGTTATTCTGTGTTCCTTAATCCCTCATTATTTTGTGTTTGTTATGTTTATTGATACCCAGTTCAGGTATCATGACTGTGATTGCCATAAAGATTCGTTATATTTTGTTTCATTCCATTTCCTTGAATTTTTGAATACAAACTGTTTTTTAAATATTCGAACACATATCTTTTATTTCTAGAATGAGAATTTTATATGGAGGTTGGCGCATGATAGGTTTATAAAGTTTTTATTTGATTTGATTAAATAATCTGATATAAAATGAGTGAATTAAATTTAATTATATATTTCGCAAAGCAGTCTTATAGTGACTTAAGGATGCTTTTTAAAATACTTTTATAATATTTAAATACTTTTGGCTCAGTTTATTACCTCTTGGCTCATTTTTGATTTTGATTTTATTAATATCTGCATCACTCTACCAAGGAGGGAGTGTTGGAGATTTCATGTTGTTAGAGTATTGGTTGACTGCACTGCAGCTGTTCACTTCCAGCTGATGTGAATGTTCTTCTATTATAAAATACTTTTTACTCTCTTAGTGTAGATGCTCAAGACAAGATGTATTTTAATTTGATGCATAATTCTGATTCAGTACTCTGTATTTTATTTGTGTTTAATAGTTTTATAATAATCATTTCTCATTCAATCCTGTAAACATTTATTGGTCATCATGTTCCCGATGTCCAATAATAAGCCAGTCCAAACTTTCAATAACACAACTAAAAAGTATTAAAAATCTATAATTATTAATTTTAGATAGTTTAACAGAATTGAACTCAAATATTAGAGAACTGAAAAACATGCCAAATTTTACAAAAAAACATAAAAATAAACTGAACTGATCAGTCATAACATGCACTAAATTTGCGAACTCCATAGAACTGGCAGACTAAATATTAAAAAAATTGATTTCAACTGTTACAACTGAGAAAGAATGGTCCAAAACAATTGATTGTATAGATTAAATGATTAAGGTAGGATGTCGAAAAGAGTATTTCACAAAATATATGAAACTTCATTGAAATTTCATAACATTTCAGAGAAATAGAATAAAATCAGATAGAGAATGTAGTAGAAGTGTTCCAAAGATATTTCAAAAATTTGATATAGACTGAGAAGGTATGAATAGAATAACAAAAAAATACCTTATACTTGCATTTTATTGGGGCTAATTTTCGGGAAAATAATGAAATAGAAGAAGAAATAATCTATAATAGATTTTATCTCAAATGGGCAAAATAGAAGAGTACTAGCAAGTTCCATAAGTAGAAAACAGAAAGGAGAAGATGATAATTACTGTAGAAGAAAAATGTGAATAGAAAGAATGCAAAAACCAAAACAGAGAATGCAAAGTGCCGTTAGGTTTCCTTTACCTCAACACCTGTAAATAAAAAATCGGCCACAGGACTAAAGAAAATCCCTAATAGAGTCTTTTGCATCCAATTTGAATTCTACCTGAAATTTTTTTCATTTGAAAAATGGAATACAGTATTAAGTACTTTTATTTTAACCTGAATATATAATTACTATGTCCATAAAAAATATTCATATGACGTTCTATATTTTTCTATTATATGACGAAAATTATCAATATTTTGACAAAACTTGTATTATAATGAAATTAGAGTTGAATCTTTAAGTTCTTGATGAATTATTGTATAAAAGAGAATTGTATAAGTGTTGGGAAATATGAAAAAAAAATTATTTTTACTGTGTGGGTATGGTCCGAATTCCATAATTATGTTCTTATTATTAGGAAAAATTTTTTCCAATACAAGAGTTCTAATTTTTTTTTCAAAGTATTTTGTTCAAAAATATTTCATCACCAATTTATTTCCACGGAAAAAATATTTAATTTTTCAAAACAATATTTTGCTTATTTGTACCTCCAAAACATAAAAAATTATTTTCAAATTTCAAGTCTAAAATTCCTAGGTAAAGATTTAGTTCTTGTAGGTATAATAATATTTTAAAAAACATGATCAAAGTGATTGAAGAAAAATTTAATATACTTGGTGTAAAAATATCATGAGTAGGTAAAGAATAGTAATGTTTTGACCGACAAAAAAATCTTGGTCATACTATGAAATTGTATTTAATAATCTACTTTTAAAAATGTTGTCTTTTGTACTCAGTAGATATTAATATATTTTTAATAAAATATTTGAGCAATAATTATTATTATTTATTTTGGAATATTTCTTTTTCATATAATTATAAATTTGGAATAAAATTATTTTGGAAAAAAATACATTATTTACTTAATTTGGAAGTTCTTTTAGTCATAAATAAATTTGAAATTAAATTTTCAGAACAAAATATTAAGGAAAATAATTTTTGGAACTCGCATTTGGAACAAAATTTAGGCCAACTTATCTATTATTTATTATATACCTAATTATTATAAGTATAGATGTGTTCAATCCCATTTATACAGATAATTCTTATTGTCTGTATAAATCTGGCAAAATAATTATAGATGGTAAATATTCAAAATTCTATAAATAATAACAACTGTTGCGGAAGATATTCTACGTTTAGAATATTTCAACAAATAATGAGATAAAATCTTCTTATCTTATCTCTTTATTAATTCAAATTCAACTGCTACATTACTTTTTATTACCACTGTGGGTGTGTGTATGTGTGCATACACGACACCACACAAATACCAATCACGGTAGAATGCGTGTTTGTAGAGGTGTGTGAGTGGGCCGAACCTAGTATACAAGTTTAGCTGTACGGACGAAATATACTGCCATGAGCGCAAAAACAGAGTTTGTGGATTTACTCCACTGGCCCACTAGGTGGTCGACGAGTGTGTAGTACACACTCGTTTGTCAACGACCACCCGTCGCCACAACCACTATACTTATTTCACTTATATAATATTTGAAATCTGGTACATCCGTAAACAACTAGTATGAACTCTAACTTGATCGTTTGACTGGAGACACAGGAATGAATTTCTCTTCAGAAGAAGATAATACAGGGTCCGCAATTTTACAGTCATGTCTTCAAAATGGCTGACCTAAAATAGGTTGCTTGACATTAAAACATCCCCCAAATATGATGACTCTTCATTGTCAGTATATTTGGTGGTGTTCATCCATGTGAAATAGGTATCATATAGACAACTATTATTCCTAGAATTAAGAGTAATAGTTGTATATATTTTGTTCAACACGTTGTTGTAGACAATCTGAATCGTCTGCAAAAAGGTGACGGAACTGCTACCTACACATTGCCTGTTCTCACATGGCAGGTAGAAATATATTTGGCCATTTAGTGTTTTTACAAAATTCATATTCGAATTCGTGACCATCAGGTTTCACAGAGGTATTAGAAATAATAGTAAGGATAATTGACTAGAGTTAAATAACGATGTTTAAATAATTAATTATATTTTGATGATTATTAAATATTTGAAGTGAAAAGAGAATTTTGTACTAATTATTGTTGATGAAAATTCACATTAGTGAAAATTTCAGAATAAAATAATTATATCAAGATATAATAAGAATTTACAATTTTTATGCCAAAAGTCATTCGTCATGAAATGTAAAACTATCATGGTCCAAGCCTTAATTTAGCTAGCTCCCACAATTTTAATTGTAAATTAGAAATCCTGCCAAAAGGACAGTATAAAGATAAGGCCATAAAAACTTTAGTTTGATGGCCTGAACTCTTCAGGTAAACCAATCTTTATACTTAACGCAAAGAAGAACCAAACTGTGTTTGAATGTTATCATACCCTTATTTGGACAACGCCCCGATATTCATTAGATGTATTGGATATATCCGTGAATATTGTCAATTCATATTTTATAGGCTGCAGATCCCCAGGCAAATGAAATTTTCCAGCATCTCGAGTTGAATGGGTGCTTTTTGTTAGTAATGTCACAAATACAAATAATCCAAAATACCGAAACACTCTGTCCATTTTTGCCAACTTATAGGTACCTAAAGTGGGAAAAATATTCTTGATTCGAAATGGTACGAAAAAATTATATTATGGTTTTTTGAAAGACTTAGGTACACGAAATACAATAATAAAGTAAACTTCGCTGTATTACCAAAAAACTGATCATTTATACTTACATCTACTGTAGGTGAACGTTGGTACAAGCTGTTCGACCAAATATTGATTCTTATTTCCATAAAATAATTTATTTCAGATATATTGAGATGCAGACTTTTAAGTTAAGTAAATACAAGGTCTGTTTTTTTGAACAAGACGTGTATGATTATTTTTTAACCACTGTTACTGCCAAAATATTGGTATTTGTTAACAGTATTATGAACACTACCTGATGAGATATCAAACTTTTTACGTATATTAATCGTTATTTAAGCTCCCGACCATGCTGACTCCCTCTCAACTCACTCACATTCAGTCACTGTTCATTGTTTATTCTCTCAGCTTTCATGCTTTTATTGTTTATTTTTTATGCTTTATGATTGTTTTCTCGTATGCTTTTGCACCTGGTTGAATTCCTCTCAACACAACCCATTGTGCAAAATTCAAGTTTGTGGCAAAAACAAGTGTGGGGAAATAAAATTGTCACAAAAATATAATTAGGTATCACATTGAAACAAAAAAGATGAAGATATTTTTTTCACATTTTGGACACAAATATTCATGAAATTACCACACTGTGGCAAGATTGAAAAATGAAACAAAAAGCCAAAGAAATCCATTGAACCATTAAACCACATTATCATTTTGAGATATTCACCATTTTAGTTTTTTTGTTTGTTTTGGGGAATCGAAGCTGAGACCTACATATTCGTCAACTAAAAGTGGAGAACTTAACTACATGGCCATCTCATTGCTTACTATAACTGGCGATTGTATTTTGTATTAGGCAAGGTATGACAGTTCCCACACACTCCCCACCTAAAGAGACACAACACAAGTTGAATGACATTAGATGCTGTAGGAAGTTAGGCAGAGCCAGAAATGCCTCTTATACCTATACACACAGGCTTATACTACATCTATGGATTCTATTTCCACTATATAGGGCGCCATCTATCAGCGACTCAAGTTATGAAGGAGAGTTGTGAGTTCCACCATGCACCACTAAGGTGCGTGTTTGTCCAGCACACATTGAGGGTCACCAGATGTAGGTTTTGTCAATTTGGAGAATTCAGCCTGGAACCTATATATTCACCAGTTTAAGTGGTGAACTTGACCACACAGCCATCTCACCACCAACTATAACTGGCAAATTTATTTTATATTAGGCAAGGTATGGTAGTTCCCACATTCTCTAATTTCATATTTTCACAGTTTTTTCTTGTTGAATTGTTATTAATACCTATATTAATTTTATCTTTGTTGTGAATATCGTGTGTTTTAAATATTATGTGGTTGAATATAATTATTCAAATGTAATCATCAGTTCTGTACTAATAGTTCAAGGACCAGCTACATCAATATTCATCTGATTGTAACTATTCACTACATCCTAGTAAGTATTAATGGCAAAGAAAGGAACCAGATTTATATTTCTTACCATTGGTTAAAGATATAACATTTTGTAAAATTCATATTGTGGTGACGGGTGGTTGTTGATGAACGAGTGTGTGTTACACACTCGTCGACCACCTAGTGGGCCAGTAGAGTAAAATCCACAAACTATGTTTAGCAGGAATTTTCCCCTTCCTCCTACAACAGCATTAGAAACCTGTTGGAAAATACCCATCGTCTACCTTCTGAGAGGCCTTCGGCGTACCATCGCCGCCTCATTACTTTAAACGAAGGAAGAGTTAACGACGATGTCCTCCGCAACCTTCTATTCCAATCCCTCCAGGTCAATATCCGCCAAATATTGGCCATGACAAAGCCCGCAACCTCTCGACAGGCAGGGCTCGAAGCTGACGAGGCAATAGCTCTTGAGCAAACCTTTCCGTCAACAACCCCTGCAACTAGCACCATTTCCGCTATTGCAATTCCTGTGGCATCCCCGTCGACACCACCAACAGCTAATTCCTCGGAATTAGCCACTAAAACCCAGCTGCTTCAACAGCTCTTGGCTGGGAAACAGGTGAGTTCTGTTGACCCCCCTAAAAATCCCGCTCCGTTCCCAGAACATAGGAATTCGCGTTCTCGCGACGCCAGGTCCACAGACAGATTGCGCTCTCGTGACTCTAGCTCCGGTTGTTCGAAACCACGGATGACGCTACGAGTCATCATTGGTAAGAGACCGGTGAATACCCGCTCTCCCTCCCATTCACGTGATGGCTACTGTTGATACCACCAACAGTTCGGGAGGAAATTGCGCAATTGCTCTGACTCCCCGTGTTCTTGGTGGGACAAACCCCAAAATCGCGACCAATGCGATTCCAAATCCCCTACCCATTCAGGAAATGAGTAAACGAGTCAGTCAAGATGGCACTCCCACTCGTTTTCAACTCAGTCTGTCTATTCATAGAAGATCTGCTTAGTGAGCATCACTTCCTGGTCAACACAAGCGCGGAGATATCAGCGACTCCTCCAACCGCTGAAGACCGGAAATGCAACACTAAGCTCAAAATCTATGCTGCGAACCAATCTCCAATTAGTACCTACAGAGTTAAGCTGGTGCAGGTAGATTTTAGCCTTCAATGCGAATTTATGTGGGCCTTTATTATTGCCGATATCACTGATCCATCATCGGAGCAGACTTCCTTAGCCACTACCAAATGCTTCCCGATGTCAGCGAAGGACACCTCCTTGATAAGACCACTGGACTAGCCGTTATAGGAAAACCTCGCCCCATCAACTATCCCCCGTAAATTTGCCTAACCATTGCCCACTCAATTAGTCGATTCCAAAAAATCCTCGAAAGATGCCTTACACCCGGGGATTTCCCCATCCGTAGTCACCAACGATATCGAAACTGTAGGTCGACTGGTGTTTTGCCATGCCCATAGTCCACATCCTTAGAAGTTAAAGGCAGCCCACCTTTCCTTCAAGACCATCCTCGAACGTAGTGACTGTCGACCCTCCAAAAGTGCCTGGTCATCCCCCTTGCATATGCACATGAAGCCCGACAAAACATGGCGCATGCTTGACAACTACAGAGCACTCAATGCATGAACTATCCCCGACAAATACCCTGTCCCAAATATTATGGACTTCCACCCCAGACTAGCTGGTGCCAAAATATTCACCAAATTAGATCTCATGCGGGCGTTTAACCAAGTCCCGATGACCGAAGAACACATTCCCAAAACAGCCGTAATAACCCCCTTCTGTCTCTAAAAATTTCCCTATATGCCCTTCGGACTTCGAAATGCCTCCCAAATCTTCCAACAGTACATTGATGGATTCTGGCGAGACATCGACTATGCTTACGCATACATCGATGACATCCTCATTACCGCCTCCAACCCCAATGAGCTCGAAGAGTGTGTTACCGAGGTCATTCGGCGTATTCACAACGCTGGCCTCACTGTCAATGGTAACAAATCCAAACATGAACGTGAAGAGCTCACCTTCCTGGGCCATCGAGTCAACAGCGCAGGTATCAGACCCACTCCTGAATGTGTCCAAGTTGTACTCAATTTCCCACTTCCCAAAACCGTTCGTGATCTTAGGCGCTTTCTCGGAATGGTAAATTTCTACCGGCATACAATTAAACATTGCGCTCACATTCAGAGTAAAATCTTTGCTCTTATCCACTCCAATAAAAAACGAGACAAAACCCCGATAATTTGGACTGACACTGCCGAAATCGCTTTCCACAAACTCAAGCAGGCGTTAGCAAATGCTGCTCTTTTGGCGCATCCCAACGAGTCCAAACAACTCGTCTTGGCATCCGACACAGTCTAACCACGCGATAGGAGCTACCCTCTATCAACACGGTGCCGGATTGCTAGAGCCCTTGGCATTTTTTTACCACAAAATATCAGACACTGAACACCCATATCCGACATACGACCACAAATTACTCACTGTTTTTGCAGTGGTGAAGCACTTCCGCAACCTGGTTGAAGGGTGTGTTTTCTCCATCTATACAGACCACAAGCCCCTCACAACTGCCCTATTTCAGGCATGTGAGAAAGCTTCACCACGCCAGCAAAATCAGTATATCTCGCAGTTCACCACGAATATTCGGTACATCAAAGGAGAGGACAACATAGCCGCTGATTGTTTGTCGCGAATCTCAATCTCTGCCATTACCTCCCCCTGTGTTGTGCCCTACAATGAAATGGCCCTTAGCCAACAACATGACCTGCAACTCGCCCAATACTTCGCAAACCCCAACTCTGCCTTCATCCTCGAATTGTTCGGAGTACCCGGACACACGTTACTCTTAACTTGCGACACGTCCATGGGGAAAAAATGACCCTTCGTACCCACCATATATCGGAGAACAGTCTTTGATTCGATTCACGGGATCTCACACACGAGCGGTTGGACAACTGCCCGTCTGATCGCTAATCGATTCATTTGGCCTGGCCTACGATCTGATAGCATACGTTAGTCGAAAGAGAGCACTACATGCCCACAAGCTAAAATCGGTAGACACACCAAAGCTCCTCTCCAAGCTTTCCACCCCACTGATCGCTTAAAGCATGTGCACATTGTTATCGTGGGTCCGTTGCAAATGGTTAGCGGTCCTTGTCATTGTCTGACAATGATTGACCGCGCCACACCATGGCCTCACGCCATCATGACGACAGATATTTCTGCGGATCGAGTGGCAACACTCGTCGTCCAACACTGGGTTTCCTCCTTTGGCATCCCCAAAACCATAACGACAGATAAGGGACGCCAATTTGAAAGCGCTTTATTCAACTTGGTTTCACGCCAGTTGGGAATACACAAAATCTCAACTACGGCGTATCACCCCCAATCAAATGGCAAAATAGAGCTCTGGCATCGAACTCTCAAAGCCACCATCATGGCCCGTGAGAACTCCAAAGACTCACGTGGAGAATGGGCAGCTGACTTTCCTCTCATTCTTCTAGGCCTACGCTCGACGGTCATCTCCAACCTCGGCCTATCCCCAGCCTAACTCCTTTATGGTGAAGAGCTCCGTCTCCAGCTGACTTCTTCGAAGATAGCCCACCAAGTATCGTCACTCCCATCGATGGCGCTAACCTACCACAATGCATTTGTGAAAGCACGAATGCGTTAACCCAACTCACCTGCAACCATGGCGATTCTCCCTCATACATCCCAGCTGATCTCAAAACAACTCAAAACTTATGGCTACACGTAGATACACCTCGTAAGGCACTTGATCCACCGTACTCCGGCCCTTACAAAGTCCTCAATTGTACAGATAAATTTCGAGATCGACATACAAGGACGACACACATGCTTATCAATCGATCGCCTAAAATCGGCCTATGTCTACACAGATGTAGAAGCTGACCCAGATGACTCAACTTCCGTTGATGATCCTTCGGGACCGACACTGACTTGTCATCGGAGGTCGTCTGACCTAAAAATGACGACTCACCCTCAAATGCCTCACCCAAACCTTCGACGTTGTCTCCTAAAACAGACGACACGCACGATCTCGTAATATTAATATGCAACAATAGCTAACACAACCCTGCCTTCATTCTTGTGGTTCTACACTCCACCTACACTCGCTTACTAACACTTAGCGCTACTACTTTCGATAACGCAAACTAACAATATTCAGGTTGTGCGAACAAACACGACTTTTTTAATTCATTCACCCGAGAACGCTGAAACTCATTTCCCACTCAAACTTTAATCTCTTAATGGCGGGAGATCGCTCATCTTCCTCAAACTTGTAAAGTGTACTTTAAATCATTGCATTACAGTATCTCTAACTAACTTGTTTCTTTCCTTTGATTTCAACCTCACTTCATGGTAGGCAGAGCTGCGATTCCTGAACAGTTAGTACAGAGCGATACTTAATCTTTCATTTTGATTTTTTGCTATAGTATCCAAAAGTTAAAGGAATTATAAGCCTTTTTTCGTTCAAAAGTTAATTTTTTACGAAGTATAATTTAATTAATGAGTTTTTAACTCAGTGGATTTTTTTTATCATTTGATTTTTCGAAAAGTTCATCGGAAATTATTCGAAGTTAAAATTAAATTACGTTGGCGCCAAAATAAATCAACGCCATTTTAATCATCTTCCGAAAAATACTGGATAGTCTTTTTACGGTAAGGTGATACAAGAAAAGAATTTTCGCTGTGGGATTGCAGATTACTTCGGACCTGGATCGTCTTTTACAGTAAGATGAATCAACAATCAAATTCAAATCGAAACTTGCTGTTACGTCGAACTCAATTATCGTGATCTTCGAACACCATCATCCGCTAAAAATCATCATTGAAATCTCGTCAATCAAGTGTTGCTGATTCAACCGATCTGTATGCTACCAAAGCTGAAATTTTCTGAGGACAATCTGAGATTAATCCGAGTACTGACGCACGAGAAAATGCCAATTACACACGAACTCAACTGGGAAATATTCAATGGAATTCTGCAGATTACAGGTAATGTAATTTTCGATACTTTCAAATTATATATTCCATTTGCTATTGCGGAAAACGATGGAATATATTCAGTGATTTTGTGGGATATTGAGCGACATTAGTAATATAAAAATTTTTTTTAAGTGTTTTTTTTACCTTCAATTTCCAAAACGCTTAATTTCAAGAACCCCCTTTAGTTCGGTAAAAATCAAGTGAAATTTCACAGGACGATTAAGCTTAAAAATTAGTTCG
>WOFM01000614.1:1200247-1280887 GCA_011428145.1 Ericerus pela
AGACCAAACTTTATTAAGTCCATCCATGATGGACTTAATATTATCACGCAAAAAGAGCTGTAAATAACGAGGTTCTGAGAACCGAGAACCAAACATAAATAGAACAGGTTCTACATTTTGAGATGGGCAAGTTTGATCAAATCAACACTTCCCCCCAAACTTGCAATTAATAAACTATTTCAAAAAACATAAAAAACATATCACAGAATGAAAAATTTACATGTAAAATACGTGTACGTATTTTAGAGATGGCTGGCTATTTCACGTCCGTCTTATCATTTCCATAGTACGGCAGAATCGAATGTATCAAGATTTAGCTGATAAGACAGGACTGTGTAACTGCAAGTAAATTTTTATTTGATTTCATTCGTGTGCTGTGGTTATAATGTAGACGATCAAAACGTTTCTTTCTAGTAATTTTCTGCTAAACTATGTAATATGACAATCTAAGATTTAAGTAATTTTGTAATCGAGTAATGAACTTTTTAATCTTTGTATTTCACTTCTTTTAGTGCAATCGAGATATTGTTCATATTTCATTCAAAAGCTGCAAAATTACTTACAAATACAAAGATTAATTCTTTTGATCAGCGATGTTGCCAGTTCGATTACAAGTTTTCATGCTTGCTGAGGCTGCTGCTGATGGGAAATCTACTGTTATCAGAATAAAAAGAGTTAGAAAACCAGCGGATGAAATGTGGTACGCTTTTCCTCCTGAATTTCAATCGCTGACTATTCATGCCAAGCTGTTAGCTACGGGTTCAATGAAAGCTGCCAGAGATGCGCTTAAAGCCCGCGGACAGTATCGCACTGTAAATGTTAGCCTGTCTGAGGAGCTAGCAAAATCATATCTGGATGATGACGGTAACTTTGTTTTTTCTGATTATTTTTTGTCATCGGTAGAGACTGGTTCTTCGTCTGTCGCGCCGGTAGTGTCACTGGAGAAACAGGAATCACTAAAAGAAATAATGAAACATTTTCTGGTCGATAAATTAACATCCAAGAATTCAAACGTAGTTGCTTGGGCTGTTAGTTTCGAAAAAGAAGTAGCTCGGTTTTCTCTTGTTGGATCCAGAGTTATTGAGGTTTTTCACCTTTGCTTAGATACGTCAATGAATGACTGGTTCCTGAGTACCCAAAAGAAAATTGGTGTTGATGCCGGCTGGGCTCTATGGCACGAGGATCTTATCGCCACATTCGGTGACGTATCTTGGAAACCGATCCAATTTGCTTACAATTTCCGATATTTATCGGGCTCCTTAATAGAATACGTTGTAAAAAAAGAAAAATTAATGTTAGATCTAGACCATTTTATCGCTGAAAATGTATTACTGAATTTAATAGTGTTAGGCTTGCCGGCTCATATTTAAGATTCATTGAATCGTAATTCAGTAACTTCGGTAAAATTATTAATTTCTAAATTAAAAAAATATGATGCTGATAATCCTGCTCGTCGTACATCTTCTGAGAATGCAAATTCGACTATGTCAAAAAAAACAAATACGATTGTTCGAAATGTTAATGGTATTACTAATTATAAGAAATTTACTCCTTAAAAAAAAAACATGTTCGATTTGTGATAAATTAGGGAAATCTGGTAGAATTCACTCGGAAAATGTCTGCTGGTTTAAGGACTCAAGAAAAAATGAAATTAACAAAGTAAAATCTGTAAATAGTTTGGAGATAGAGTCCGAAATCAATAATTCAGATGACTTGCCAAAAAACGAGTAACGGTACCACTGATTCAATTACGTCTTTTGATTAATGATTCTATATTATGTAACGGTATTTATGATTCCGGCTCAAATAATTCATTAATAAACTATAAATTTGCAAGGAAAAATAAAATAAAAATTAACGCTTGCAACAATAATTTTAAAATGGTCAGTGGTATGGCTTCAGTCTTTGGAATCGTAAAAATCAAAGTAAAAATTTTTGATATCGTCAAATTTGTAGATGTTTTTGTGATAAATTCGATTAATTTTGATTATGATTTTTTGATTGGCTTAAATATGATAAAGGATTTTGGGTTACACCAAGACCATGAATTGAATATCTCTCAGATTAACGTAATGGATAATAATAAAAAAATTGATCTCGGAACCGTAATTCAGTCTGCACCGTTTACAGTAAATTTTAATGAATCTATTAAAATTAATGAATTCGAGGCAAATTTGGATCATTTAAATAATTACCAAAAGAATAAAATAACTTATTTAATTGAAAAACATAAATCTATTTTTGCGAAAAACAAATTTGATACGGGTTGTGTACACAACCACGAAGCTTCGGTTAAATTGACTGAGCATAGGTATGTATCTCGCAAGCCGTACAGATGTAATCCTATTGATCAGAAGGAAATTGAATCTCAAATTTCCCAGTTGTTAAACCATGGTCTGATCCAGGAATCTACATCTCCTTTTGCGGCTCCAGTTACGCTGGCATTTAAAAAAGATGAGTTTGGCGTTCGAAAGAAGAACAGATTATGTATCGACTTTATGGCATTAAATAAGCTTATTGTACCTGAAAGTCAACCTTTCCCATTAATAGAAGATTTAATTGTGAAGACTAGGGATTGTGTTTATTTTTCAGCTTTCGATATCAATTCCGCTTTTTGGACTATTCCCTTACGCAAAAAAGATTCTTATAAAACAGCTTTCGTCACACAAAATGGCCATTTTGAGTGGACATGTTTGCCATTTGGCCTTAAAACATCTCCCGCAATTTTTCAAAGGATCCTACAAAATATTATCCGACGTAACGGGTTGGACTATTTTTGTGTAAACTATATTGATGACATTCTAGTTTTTTCAAAAACATTTGAGGAACACTTGGAGCACATTGATAAATTGTTTATGGCCATTAAAAAAGAAGGTTTTAGATTGAAACTATTAAAATGTAATTTTGCCAAAAATAACGTAAAATATTTAGGCCACATAATTAGCAATAATGTAACTAAGCCTGTTTTTGATAATGTGCTCCCTATCAAGAATTTTCCCATTCCTCAAAATAGAAAGAATGTGCGCCCATTTTTAGGGAAGGTTAATTTTTATAAGAAATATATTCCAAAGGCTGCACATATTTTAGAACCGTTACACAATTTATTGAAGAAAAACGTTGATTTTAATTGGTCAACAGACTGCCATAATAGTTTCGAAAAGATAAAAAGTTATTTATGTGTAAGTTCGAAGTTAATTGAGATTGCTGATTTGCAGCATTTGAGAGAACTACACAATTCACTTCAAAAGAACGGTATATTATTCGAAAGAATTAAAGTAATGATGTGTAATTACAGCCATAGCTGAAATTAGCAAAACGAAGTGCAAACTTCGAACAAGAAAATATTAAGTATCTGCTCACTAGAGCGAATCAAACACGAATGACATGAATGTACAAAGGATAGGTAATCGAAGGTGGTGAATAGGAAGGAAAGCGGGAAAAGACCGAGTAGCAAATGAAAAGATAAGAGAGGAAGAATTACTCGAATTCTGGACTAGATAAAACGTGATTTGAATTTATGAGAACAGAATTCGAACAACGTCGAAAGTGTAGAGCTGATAAATTGGCTACAATTTACATCCCCACAACCGGAAGAAAACCCACACGAAAAGGCATGGTACAAAATAAATGTCTCTCCTACCAGGGCAAAAGCCGAGAGACTGAAAACGACATATTACGAGTTTTATTTCACATTATCGACGAAAGGGTACATTTTACTGACATGAAAAAGATTCGATTCGAATTTCTGGAATCCTGCTTCAACTTCGAAGATACAATTTGACAATTTAGATACTATGCGAAAAGGACCTGTACGGATTTCGTCGAGCTTATTTTTATTCAGACTATTGCCATGATTGACATAAACCAGATCACCAACTTTAAACAAAGACTCCAGTCGACCTTTGTCGTAGCGTCCTTTGTTTACGTTATGATTTTTTATGGAGTTTTCGAAAGCTTTCTGTCTATCTCTTTCGAGATCAGATTTTACGTTATGCGAAAAATTAGTAGTTACGTTATTTTTCACTCCATTCATTAAATAATTTGGACTAAATCTTGTGACCGTATGAATTGTATTATTATAATCGTCTAAACATATTTCAAAAAGTTTGGGCCAGGGCCTCTTTTGATTTTCTCTTGACTCGTTCACCTTACACCGAAGGCGGTTGACCAGAGTCTGATTTAGTCTCTCATTGAGACCATTTGAAAAGGGACAGTCTACTGCAGTGAATAGTAGCCGGATGTTTTTTTCTTTTAAATACTTTTTGAAGGCGACAGAATTAATGCCTGTGTATTGATCTGCAAGTAGATTTGAAATTTTGATGTCCTTTTTCAAAGCCAAATTTAATAACTTAATAAAGTCTGGAGCCATTTGTGATTTTGAAGTAATAGCGTAAGCATATCTCAAAAAGTGGTCAACAAGTAAATGGATATACTTATGACTGCTATTATTTCCTGAGAATCCACCAATGGTATCTAAGGACATATACTCAAAAGGCCTTTTGGCTGGACCAAGATGTGAAAGAGGTCCGAATTTGGAAGAAATACGACTCTTATTTTTAATACAAGTGGAGCAAGACTTGCAAAAATCTTTAATAATTTTTCTCAAATTAGGGTTATAAAAATATGGCAGGATTGTTAGCTCCATTTGAAAAATTCCGATATGACCAAAATGTAAATGAATTTTTTTGACCAACTCCCAACAAAATTCGTCTGATATTAAAATTTTGTTTGACTTTTTGTCAGTAGTATACAATAAATTTTCTTTTTCCATGAACTTAAATTTGTTCGAAAACTGTTTAAGAGCGGTTAATTTATCTTTTTTCACATCTTTAATTTTTAGAAAATTGACAACTTTAAGTTCCGAAAGTGCGTCATGTGATTCCAGTACTGGATTTCTGGAAAGACAGTCAGCTTCTAAATTTACCTTTCCTGGCTGGTATTTTACGTTAAATTGAAATTGCGAAATCTGGAGAATTAATTCCCTGAGTTCATCATCAAATTTTGTGTTTACCTGCATCTTTTCTAAGGGCTTGTGATCTGTAAAGATGGTGAACTTTAGATTGAGAAGCTGATACCTCCAGTGCATCAGAGCTTCTTTAATAGCCAAACATTCCAGGAATATTGCTTTTTTCTTTTTCTGTGCCTCAGTTAATTTTTTTGAAAAGAAGGCGACAGGATGGAAATTACCATCGGATTGCTTTTGTTTCAACACAGCACCAATGCCTTCCAAACTAGCATCCGTCTGGATGATAGTTTCTCTCTCTGGGTTGTAGATTGCCAAGCACGGTTCAGAGGTTAAACATTTCTTAACAAAGGCAAAGCTTTTCTCACATCTATCACTCCATATGAATTTTGAATTTTTCTTTAATAATTCATGAAGTGGAGAAAGTATAGAAGCAGAATTTGGTATGTAAGAGTGATAGAAATTCACTTTGCCTAAGAATTGCCGAACTTGTTTTTGAGTTTTGGGGGTAGGAAAATCTTGAACCGGCTTAATGTTATCATAAATGGGACGAGTAAAATTATTTTCTATAATATGACCCAGATATTTTACACTATTTTTCGCAAAATTGCATTTAGCCATACTAAGCCTAAAACCTTCTTTTGAGACTGCATCAAGCAGCTTTTCGAGATGGACTAAATGCTCTTCGAAAGTCTTTGAAAACACTAAAATATCGTCAATATAATTGACAGAAAAATCATCTAGGCCATTTCTTTTTAAACAATTTCTAAGAATACGTTGAAAAATGGCAGGGGAAGTCTTCAACCCAAAGGGAAGGCATTTCCAGTTATAGTGCCCTGTTGTGGTAACAAAGGCTGTTTTGTACTTATCCTTCTGGCGTAAAGGGACAGACCAAAAGGCGCTATTAATGTCCAATACCGAATACCATTGGCAGTCACGTGCCTTAGCAATGAGGTCACCAATCAATGGGAAAGGCTGACTCTCAGGAATCACAATTTTGTTCAGAGCCGAATAATCGATACAAAGTCTATTCTTTTTGACAGAGCCATCACCCTGCTTTTTTACTGCCAAGGTGACAGGAGCAGCAAAAGGTGATGTACTCTCCTCTATGAGACCTGCTTTGAGAAGGGCCGAAATCTGAGATTCAATCTCTTTCTGGTCCACCAGGCTACATCTGTAAGGCTTTCTAAAAATATACTTGTGTTCTGAAAGTTTGATAGTTGCCTCGTAATCTCTAACTTTGCCTACATCAAACTTGTTGCGAGCAAAGGCGTGGTTAAAACGATTGATGACTCTCTGTAAAAAGTATCTCTTCCTATGTCTAAGATGACCTAAATCTGCCTGGATTTCAACAAAATTGACACTACCAGAGGAGCTAGACTTAGTCAAAATAGGAGTCTCGTCCAAACTATTAGACTGAAAAATTTCTAATTTGTTATTCTGATTTAGACGGTACAAACGTATCAAGTCTAAACCGATCAAGAAATCATGATTAAAAATTTTACTATCAATTATGAAAACAATTACGTTACGTTCGATATTGAAAATTTTAATCTTGACTCTAGTCCAACCAACAACTTCACCAAAGCCACTGACCATTTTAAATTTACAGCCTTTCAATTTAAAAATTTTCGCATGAATAGATTTCGCCAAATCGCTGCCCATAACAGAAATATTTGATCCAGAATCATAAGTACCAGGACAGTCGATTTTACCATTGACATGCACATTAACTTGGATCAGTGGCTCGAAATTTAGTTTTTTGGATCCTCTTCTGAGGAGTTAGAGGCAGACTCAGCCTCAAAATTATTAATAAGTTTTGCTTTCTCAAGATCTCTCTTCTTGGTCCAGCATTTCTCCTCCAAATGAAAACGATCTGGAAATCCCTTCGATAAACAGTAATCACAAGGCTTCCTGTAATTCGAAGTACCAGAAAGTTTCTTATTTTCCGAAGAACTACCAGTTTTTGAATTTTGCGAAAATTTGGAGGGATTAAAATTTACGTTATTTTTCGAATTGTTAGAACTGGATTTATTAGAAGAACTTTGCTTTGAGGAAGCATCCGAAAATTTATCGTTACTCTTATCATCAGCATCGAATTTCTTTAATTTCTTTCTAAGTTTTTCCAACGAATCAACAGTCATTCTATTAAGAGAGTTTTGGACATAATGAGGCAAACCTATGACTATCAAATACAAAATAAACGAGTCAGTAAGACCTATTTTTAAATCTAGAAGCATCTTCTCCTTTTTTAAGGCATAGTCAATCAGAGAGCCACCTATAAATTTAAACGTAAACGCGTACCTTATTGGCCGAAAAGTATGGTCACCAAAAGTCTCTAAAAGTTGTGCCTTCGAAGTAGGCCATTCAGCATCAGAGGGAAGACGAGTCAAATTGACAGAAAACCAGTCATCCATGGAAGGATCCAAACAATTCTTCAAAATCTCAATCTGCTTTTGACCGGACAATCCAATTCTGGACGATTCTTTTTCGAACTTCTCACACCAAGACTCTACATTACATTTCTTGGGTGAAAATTTTTCGATGAGGAAATGGCGTAGAATATCCTTGAATGACTCTTGGTTCGAAATTGACCCTGGAACCTCTTCTTTCAAAGGAGACGAAGGGGACGAACCAGAGGACTGGACAAACTGAGTCTCACCAAGTAGCAACCCCTTGAAGAGAAAATTCCCAGCATCATCGACATACTTCTTCAGGACCTCTTCTGAGAAAATTACATTGACAGTACGAAAATTACCACGGAATTTTAGAGCAGCAACAGCAGCTTTAATTGGAGCAGCAGATGCTAATTCTGGGTGATGAGTCGAAAGTTTCTGGTATTCTTCAGGAAAAGAGTGCCATACACCGTCACCAAACTCGCAAATTCGACGAACAGCCATAAAATTATCTTTATCTTTGCCATCAAGTGACAAGAAAATCTGATATTTATTCGCCATGACGACACAAAAGACGACACTAAAACGACGAATAAAAAACGAAAAGAGTTTTGCTAATTTGTAAGTTCGAAGTTAATTGAGATTGCTGATTTGCAGCATTTGAGAGAACTACACAATTCACTTCAAAAGAACGGTATATTATTCGAAAGAATTAAAGTAATGATGTGTAATTACAGCCATAGCTGAAATTAGCAAAACGAAGTGCAAACTTCGAACAAGAAAATATTAAGTATCTGCTCACTAGAGCGAATCAAACACGAATGACATGAATGTACAAAGGATAGGTAATCGAAGGTGGTGAATAGGAAGGAAAGCGGGAAAAGACCGAGTAGCAAATGAAAAGATAAGAGAGGAAGAATTACTCGAATTCTGGACTAGATAAAACGTGATTTGAAATTATGAGAACAGAATTCGAACAACGTCGAAAGTGTAGAGCTGATAAATTGGCTACAATTTACATATGTTCAAGTCCTTGTTTAGCTATTTATGATCCTTTAAAGGAGACAGTTTTATACACTGATGCAAGTTTGGAAGGACTTGGTGCAATCCTGAAACAAAAACAGAAAGACGGAAATTTTCGGCCAGTCGCTTATTTTTCCAAAAAGTTAAATGTTTGTCAAAAAAAGAAAAAGGCGATTTTTTTGGAGTGTCTGGCAATTAAAGAGGCCTTAATGTTCTGGCAACATTGGCTTCTTGGAAAGAAATTTGTCGTTTATTCAGATCATAAACCGCTTGAGAATCTGAACGTAAACTCTAAATTTGATAATGAACTTGGTCAGCTTATGTTTTACTTGTCTCAGTTTGATTTTTTAGTAAAGTATTTACCTGGTTCCGAGAATCAGGAGGCCGACTGTTTGTCACGTAACCCTGTCCTCGAACATTTTGAAACGCATAAAGAACTTAAAATAGTAAATTTTATTCAATTTAATGAAATAGCTATGGACCAAAATAAATTTTCAAGAGACTATTTCCAAAAAAATAACGTAATAAAAAAAAATAATATACTCTTCATGAACGTTAGAGGTAAAAATAAAATTTTGATAACAGAAGATTTAGCGACTAAAATAATAAAGATAGTTCATGAAAAATTTGGTCATATTGGTCCTAAGCAGCTTTCGTTCCATCTTATTCCAATTTATTATTGTAAAAATTTTTTCAAACTAATTACCTCTTTCTGTCAGAATTGCGCTATTTGTACTAAAAATAAGTCCAGAGCATCTTTTCGTTATGGTTTTCTATCTCAGTTGGGCCCTGCAACTGAACTGTTTCAGATTATGTCAATAGATACAATAGGTGGCTTTAACGGAAATAATACTTCAAAAAAATATTTACACTTATTAGTTGATCATTTCACACATTTTGCGTACATTTTACCATCAAAAACTCAAAAAGCCACAGATTTTATAAATTTAATACGTAAAATTTTAAGAGAAGGACAGAAAATAGAGACACTTCTGGCGGATCAATACGGCGGAATAAATTCAAAAGAATTTAAAGAATTTCTGGAGTCACACAATATCAAATTAATTTTTACAGCCGTAGACTGTCCTTTCTCCAACGGTCTCAATGAGAGACTAAATCAAACTCTGGTGAATAGAATACGCTGTAAAGTTAACGAAAACAAAATAAATAAAAAAAAGCCTTGGTCAGTTTTAGCAGAAGAATGTGTTCAAGAATATAACGATACTATTCATTCATCAACCTTATTTTCACCAAATTATTTAATGAATAATATTAAAGTAAATTTATGTTCAAAAAATATTCCGATGCCTAACGTAACAGATCTGACCAATGACAGGTTATTAGCATTTGAAAATTCCCAGAGAAGTCATAAATATAATAAGCAAAAATTTGACTCCAAGAGAAAAGATATTTCTTATAGAGTTGGCGATTTAGTCTATGTAAATCATGGTAATCTGTTAAACAAAAATAAACTCGATGAAATAAGAACGGGCCCGTTCAAAATAACTGAAAGTTTGTCAAATGTAATATATCACGTAGATGCTGGTTATCAGAAGAAAGAGTCAAATTTGTTCCATGTTTCCAAATTACTCCCCTTTGTTTCATAATTTTCTCAGGTACGGGGATGTAAAATACGTGTACGTATTTTAGAGATGGCTGGCTATTTCACGTCCGTCTTATCATTTCCATAGTACGGCAGAATCGAATGTATCGAGATTTAGCTGATAAGACAGGACTGTGTAACTGCAAGTAAATTTTTATTTGATTTCATTCGTGTGCTGTGGTTATAATGTAGACGATCAAAACGTTTCTTTCTAGTAATTTTCTGCTAAACTATGTAATATGACAATCTAAGATTTAAGTAATTTTGTAATCGAGTAATGAACTTTTTAATCTTTGTATTTCACTTCTTTTAGTGCAATCGAGATATTGTTCATATTTCATTCAAAAGCTGCAAAATTACTTACATACATACATATTAAAATTCGTATCAATTAGTAGGAACATTAAAATTTCAAACAACTACAAAAAGTTACACAAGTGGTAACTACAAAAAGGTTAAAACATATAAAACATAATCAGTGTGGAAATAAAAATAATGGTAATTTCGGTCTGGATCTGACAAAACAGACAACATACATAAACATAACTAACATAAATATGCTGACAGGACAAACATGACAGACAACAACATAAGAAGACTTGGAGCTGAGGGTTGTTCCCAAAAGGATCGAGCTAACAATCTCCAAAAAGCAAAGTCCGAAAACTGTTGAATTTCACGCGTCCAAGTCCCTTGGTGAAAACATCAGCAATCTGATCGCCTGTAGCTATACTTTTTAAACAAATTAAATTATTGGATACATAATCGTGCACGAAATTGTATTTAACATCGAGATGCTTCTTTAACATAGCACCGTTGGTAAACTTAACAGAATTTTCATTGTCCTTGAAAATTGGACACGGAAACTAAATATTAACATTTAAATCACATAATAAATTGCGCAACGATAAGGTACCTAGAGTGCAGTCACACAGAGCGACTATTTCTGCATTTGTGGTGGACAAGGTCACCAATGACTGTTTCTTACTTCTCCAGAGTACCAGAGCATCATAAACAAATATACAGTAACCACTAATTGATCGGCGAGAAATTAGACAATTAGGCCAATTGGCATCAACATAAAATTTAAGGACAGTAGAATCAGGCGAAAAATGGTAAACGAGTTCATAATCTCGTGTAGTGACTAAATATTTTAGCACTCATAACAAACGAGAATACACTACATTGTCAGCATTAGACTGAAACTGGCCAAAGTAACTTACTGCATAACATATGTCCGGTCTAGTACCCAACATGACATACATTAGGCAACCGAGTAACTCTTTATATTTAGTAATTAAACTTTCTGACTTTACTTTATTTTCGTCTATTTTTAAATTAATCTTTCTTCTATCGGGGTATATACTTAGTTACAATCTTTTACTTTAAACTTTTCCACTATTTTATCTATTAACTGTTTTTGATGTAATTTTGGTACTTTATTTTTTTTATTATAATTTATTTGTAACCCTAAATAGGATTTTACAATTCCCAAATCGTGGGTCTTAAAAGTGGTGTTTAATTGTGATTTTAATTCATTAATCAACTTGATATTTTCTCCACAAATTAACATATCATCAACATAAACCAAAATGTACACAAAACCTTTTTCATTTTTCTTATAGTAGAGGCACTCATCATGCGTACTATTTTTATATCCTAAAGAGAAGACAAAATTTCTCCATTTCTTGTATCAAGCCTCAGGGGCTTGCTTGAGACCATATAAGGATTTATTCAATTTTAATACTTTATTTTTACGATTTACTTTACTATATATACCATCTGGGATCTCCAGATAAGCATCATCATGGAGTATCCCGTTCAAACATGCATTCTTCATATCTATTTGTGAAATATTATACCCTCACTGAATACAAATAACTAGTAGAGTTCTCAACATACTCATTTTCACCACTGGAGCATACAACTCCTTATAATCAAAACTTTTGTCGACTTCGAATCCTCGAGCGACCAATCTGGCTTTATATAATTTATTGCCTAGGGAAAGGAATGTGAGGTTAGTAGATACTAAGTGGTGTTTTACCACAAAACCCAACAACCTAGGGATTCATATACCAAAGGCTAGGCTCGTTGCACGAGGTTTTAAAAATCTCACTCACTATTCCTTGACTGAAACATATGCCCCGGTAATCCAATCCTGGTTAATCAGATGGATCTTGTAAGTTACCAATAAGTACGGTTTAAATCTCATACAATTAGATATCAAGACAGCATTCCTAAATTCACAAATAACATATCCAATATTCATATCTTCTCCCAAAGGCTGCCAAATAGGCGATAATAAATACCTGAAACTCATAAAATCTATATATGGACTTAAAACCTCATCAAAAAGCTGGTAGAATCTGTTGAACTCTAGAGTAGTTCAAGCTGGTTTTACCCAGTCAAAAATTGATCGATTTTTATATACTAAACAAGACAGCACAGGTGTGATAGCGTTCTTAATAGTCTATGTAGACGATATGCTGTTAGCGGGTAACCACGATGAGTGGACACAAGATTTAATAAATACCCTTAATAAATATTTTACACTAAAAATAGAACATAACCCTACTTTCTTCGTTTGATTTGAGATAGACCGTGACATATCACAAAAACAAGTCATTCTCACCCAACATAGATATATAGATAAGATTCTCCAAAAATTCGGAGTGACTGATAGTAAACCCATCTCAACACCCATGGAAACTGGGTTAAAACTAAATAAACCTACTAATGGAACAGACGATACCTAATTTTGGGCTATGATAGGGAATCTGCTATTTGTAGCAAGACTGACCCGCCCGGACATTGCATTCGCTGTTAATTACTTATCTCGTTTCCAAACGTCTTCAAATAATGAAATAAAGAATTATGTTTATCGTATCATCAGATACCTAAAAACAACACGTGATTTTTCACTGGTTTTCTACTCAGATCAAATAAAAATAAAAGCATTTGTCGATGCATCATATGCACCTGACATAGACGATTCACCCATTGATATAAATAACTTGGAGAAAGGGTGCTCCACCACAGGGTTCATGATATTCGTTAATGGAGACTTGCTAAATTGGGCCATTCATTGGCAACACATGGTTGCAACTTTGTCAACTGCAGCCGAATTAATTGCATTCAATGATGCACTCGACAACATATATGTGGTCTGGAGACTGATGGAAAGCATTTTCTCTGTAACTGACCCAGTGCAAGTATATGAGGACAATATATCTGCGTCCCGCATTGCATCTGGGGGAGGCCAGAAGCGATCCAGGTCTCTTGCGATCAAATGCTATGTTCTGTTGGAAGCTTTCCAACAAAAATTAGTTGTTTTTAATGACATTAGGTCTACCGATCAAGTTGCTGACATATTAACGAAAGCCCTTGATCGGAAAACTTACCAGAGTATTGTCACGAGAATTCTCTGAGCAAGTCAACTTTTTGGCCAATAGTCTTCATCGACACAACCCTTCAAAATTTTTGATATTTGGTTTTGGACTACGGATGGGCGTCGGTCTTTTAGCACCTATCGTATACCAGGTGGTCCATAAATTTTGCTTTCACAATTTCATATCACATAATATATCAACAGGTTCCCCGTCGCTGCTCTGTCTTACTTACTGATGTCAGCATTCCCTATATACATTCCACTGATTCCAACAATTGTTCATATATCCAAAACCCACACAATTTAATTTTAATTATATATAAATATTTATACTTTTCTTATATAGCTGATGATGAGGAGAAATTGATCTCTTTGACCTATTGTATATCACAATTATTTAATATTACATTTTATATCAAATAAATTTCGACAATAAAACAAAAAGGTTAAAAATATACCTAATGTTAGTTATAATACATTCCATAAAATAAATTTATTCACTGTACATGTACCTGCATATTTTTAATTATATAACATCGAAAATACTAGTCAACGACAACGTTAAATTTTTTTTTTATCTTTTTAGCATTTTTGCAATTTTATAATTTATGTTTGTTTAATAATCTTGACTGCTATTGCTTAATTTTTTTTTAGAATTTGTGATATTGTACCGTATTTAACACGTTCGTTTGTCCGTTTTGAATCGCATGGGGGTGTTGGGATACGATTCCCTCACTCCCTCACAAACACATTGGTATGAACTTATACCTAAACTGTAAATGACATACAAATAACATTTTTGCTTTTCGCATGTGGCGACACTGGTCGCCGACTTAAGTTTTCCACCACTGCTGGACAGAGGTTGTTCCATTCATCAGTCGCTGTTGACACGATGTTGTGAATAAATCTTTTTTAATAAAAGTTTGTTTTTCACTATGTTTGCTTTCAAAGATCTTAACTCTCATCAATACAATTTGACACTTTTAAAATGAATTTTGTACAATAGTAAGGTAATATTATTTATTTTATTGCTTTTGATTATATTTATCTGTGATGAGATATAAAATATTTGTTTCATAATACCATATTCCACTCGACAAACTACAATAGCTTTTCTTTAATGTTGTTCACTTGTACTTTAACATGGCTTTCCAAGAGATTCTTACACACACACAACCAATTGCAAGTACAGTTTACATAATTTAGTTTCATTTTTGTTTGGGAAAAATTTGATTCTTTTCACCTACATAACACCCAAACCCATTTACATTGAATGGGCTTACAGATAGTAAAAATTTTTGATTTTTTGGTGGTGAAAGTGTTTGATCTTCTAGATGGTAAAAATTGTTGGTTTATTCCAGCAATTCTAGAGTTAAAGATCATACCTGCAAGAGAACTGATTATCGTTAATCTATGTTTCAGATTTCCATGGATACTTATGTGAATGATGTCAAGCAATAGGTAGGTATTATCAATAGCGATTAAATAGGATACGTACCTACACAAAATCAATTAAGAAATAATGGTAAATAACAGTATAATATACATAATTATATTATAATATTTCGATAAAGTGAGTAGAATCTAACCACAAATTTGATAATTGTTTTCATTCTTTGGTAATTTTTTCACATTATTCTCCTTTTTTGTTCCTCAAAATTTTATAAAATTCAAATTTAATAAATTTTGATTGGTACTTATATATAAGGTAGGTACCTCCATAGCAACAACTGAAAAAATTACTCTCAATTCTAGATTGTAATTTTCAACTAAAATATTAATTCTCTTTTTTGCTTCAAATTCATAGAAAACCAAAGAAATTTGCATATTTTTTGTGAATAAATTTCTTGCAGCGAGTTGGCCAACCTTTTGCAATGGATAAAGAATGAAAAAAACGACACTAGCGCTGCAGGCCTCACTAGAAAAAGTAGATTTTTAGGAAAACAAATTATAAATTTTGATGGCCACATTAATTATCTGTAAATTCAAATGCATTAATGGTATGTTATGGTTGTATGATATTTTTTAGCTGATTAAAAATATTAGACAATATGAAATTCAAAAGCATTTTTTCTAAAATGAAAAATTAATTAAAATAATGAAGTAAGCATGGTAAATAATCATAATATAATTTCAGATAAAATCAAAGAAATACAATCAAGTTATGAAATAAAAAAAAAGAAAACTTGAACACAGGAATAATGTTTGAAGAAAAGTTCATGCAAATTGAAAAAAAAAGAAAAAAGAGGAATAAAACTTGACCTGAAGTATTGTTTGGTCGATCCACACAAAAATTTGTTTGTTATAATAAATTATAATTAATATTTGTTTAAAATTTCGTATATATTGTTCCAAAATGCTGCATTATTGCCAATATAAAAACAAAAATAACAGTACTGGAAGTACCATTGTAATATGGAAATGGGGCAGTAAAACCCATTCCCCATAGCAATGCCTACATTATTCTAAGTCAACACTCACCATATGTCTACAAACCTGGCAGAAGTTATGTACACTGGACCATGGTGAATTATGAAATAATTCTAGAAGACGTATTGTTCGAAACCAAAAATCCATCTAATCATTTACATAAAATATGTCCATATTATAATAACTCATATCAGTTAGCCTGCACGCCCAATATTAAATCAAAAGATGAGTGGAATGACTTTGAGATCGAAGAGGAGATTATTGAGGAAAATGAGGAGGTTGAAGAGTTTGATGAAGATGTGAATAAATAAATAAATCTGAATATAACCAATAATAACATAATAGAAAATACAGAAAACTCCATAATTGAACAAAATTTAGAAAAAGATGAAAATATAAATATTAATAATAATGAAACAAATTTGGTGGAAGAACAGATTTAAGATGGAATTTTTGAAAATATAGGGTCACAATTAGATAATAATAATAACGAAAATAACAAAATAAATGGTGACAAACAGGATTTAACTGAGAGAAAATAGCATACCACAAATAAAAAAAAAATGATTTGGCATAGACGATTAGGTCAATTGTCAGGTAAGAATTTAAAACTCTTAATGAAAGCTTCTAAAGGTATGCCTTCTGGAATTAACTTCCATGATGACAAGTCCCGGCTCTGTGTGATTTGTGTTAAGGCAAATTCTAGATGTCTTGGTCATGGTGGAACTCGCACATGTCCAAATATTAAACTTGAACTAATCTCACTGGACACAATGGGCCCACTTTTGCCAGGTGTATATGGTGAAAGACACATTTTGATCTTTATAAATCATGAAACAAATATACCTTTGTCGTGCTTATAGAACAGAACTCAATGGTGTTTGAAGAATTTAAAAAATTATATATAAAATTAAAATCCAAATTTTCCAACTTTTCAATCACAACCTTACATTGTGATAATGCTTTTGAGTACCTCAACGTACATATGAAGTCCTTTTGTGAGGAAAACAGTGTTGTCTTAGACCAGGTGGTCCCATATTCCCCAGATTTAAATGCAACTGACAAAAGGCAGAATCAAACAATAATGTCTTGTGTCAGAGCTATACTCTTCAATGCAAACCTGGACTTCAGTTTTTGGTCTTCAGCTGTTGATGTAGCGATATAGATAATAAATGGGAGTCCCACACAGGCGAATAATGATAACATAACTCCCTTCAAAATGTTTTACAGCCATAAACCAGACAGTTCAAATTCAAGAGTCTTTAGAGCCCTGGCTCATCAACACATTCCCCTAGAAGTCAGACAACAATAGGTCATGAAAAATAAAAGAAAATGTGTCAAAATCAAACACCCAAAACTCACTCAGAGATCTGAAAAAGGCATCTTTATAGGGTACACAACAAGTAGATACTGTGTTAGGGACCCATTACTGAAGAAATCACATGTCACCTGTGACGTCAACTTTGATTAGACTAAAAATATAATAGATATAGGAAATAATAATAATAATAATAATAATAATAATAATAATAATAATTATAATAATAATTATACAAATGATCAAATAATGGAATATGAGAATGACACTGAAGATACTCCAGTCTCATTTAATATCATTAATTCAAGGAGTAACCTCTGTATTGAGGACTGTATTCCTCAAACTTCTGAGGAAGTACAAATCAATCTTTTTTGAGACCAATGGCTTCAAGCCACTCAGGAAGAAATAAAATCTTTAGACAAAATGGGTGTCTGGTAAATTGTCCCAAAGGAGAAAAATATCAGATTTGTTGACACAAAATGGCGTTTCACCACCAAGCCCATTAATTCGGGCATCTATATACCCAAAGTACGTTTAATTGCAAGTGGATTTAAGGACTTGACAAATTATTCTCTTTTGCAGACATATGTTCCCATTGTCCAATACAGGTTGATCCATTGGATCTTATTGGTTACCCATAAATATGGTTTAGACCTACTCCAATTCGATATTAAAACAGATTTTTTAAATTCACAAATAATACCCCATTTATTTAACATCACCTAAAGGCTGTCAAGAAGACAATAATCATTGCTTGACATTATTAAAATCCAAATATTGATTAAAAACCTCATCCAAAAGTTGGTACGACCTTCTAAACTCTTGGGTAGTTTAAGCTGGCTTCATCCAGTCAAAGATCGACAGTTGCTTATACACAAGACAAGAGAGCAATGGCTTTATGACCTTCTTAATACTCTATGTAGTCAATATGCTTCTTTCCAGCAACAACAACGATTCGACAAAATAATTAATAGACATTTTTAAAACATATTTCACAGTTAAAATAGAGTCAGATCACAAATTCTTCGTTGGTTTTGAAATTAACTGTGACTTAATACAAAAAACAGTCACCTTTACCCAATTTGGATACATAGAATAAATAAGAATCTCCAAAAATTTAAGATGACCAAATCCAAACCTATATCTACCACAGGCAACAATAACACCAAGTATAGTGCAATGGTTGGGAATCTCCTGTATGTAGCGAGGTTGATAAAGCCAGACATCGCATTTGCCATAAATTATTTCTCTCATTTTCACTCTGCCTCAACCCCTGAATTCAAAAATCATGTCTGTAGGATAATCAGGTATCTCAAGTCCACTAGGGACTATGCCTTCGTTTTCCATTCGGACCAATCCAAAATTAAAGCCTTTGTCGATGCCTCATATGCCCCTGATGTAGATGACACACCTATAATTTTAAATAATCTGGAAAAATAGTGCCCCAATTCTGGGCACATGGTCTTTGTTTACTGTAACTTACCCAATTGGGCTGTTCATTGGCAAAGAACAATTGCAGATTCGTTGAATACAACTGAATTAATTGTATTACATGATGCATTAGATAATATCATTGTGGTCTGGAGATTAGTGCAGAAAATTTTCCCAGTAACCAAACCCGTGCAAGTGTTTGAAGACAATGTTTTGGCTTCTCACATTGCATCTAGGGGCAGCCATAAGTGATCCAGGTCTCCAGTGATCGAATGTTATGCCTTGTTAGAGGTTTTCCAAAATAAAATCATCAGATCAACTGGCTAACATTCTGAAAAAAGCCATTGACCAAAAAATGTTCAAACTTTTAGTTTCATAAATCCTCCATATAAGTCAACTTTTCAGCTAATTTTTTTTTATCAAGATTTCAAAATTTCTGATGTTTTGGTTTATGACCGAGGATGGATGTCGGTCTTTTAGCACTTACCAAAAAATGTGTGGTCCATAATTTGTTTCAGCATCACCTTCATTTAATTAAAACTTCAATAGGTCCCTGTAGCTGCTCTACCTCTCATACTGGTATCAGCAGCCCTCTTTGTATTCTATTGATTCCAACAATAGTCTTTTCTCAAATACATGTTTCCTCAATACATTATGTCTTTTTAATGATGAACAGATGCTAACTCTCTCCAACCGATCCTATCACAAATATTTTCATATTAATAAATGACAAAATAAATATTTATTGATATATATATATATATATATGTGTGTGTGTAGGAAATAATAAATTTCTTTTACCAGACAATTAACACAAATCTAATCCTCAACTCTTATGTTATATTTTTATATGTTTTTAATTTTGTATTTGTATGAACCATTTTATATGACGATCATTGTTATGTAAACATTTCTAGTCATAACGCGTATTGTAATAACAAACGCTTAACATGTAAACCATAAAACACATACATTATTTCATTTCATGTAATTCATTCGGTAATGTGGAATTGTAGGGACTTGTTGTGAGACAATCACGCACCACCTCATAACTGTACATTATATGTCCATACATTACCTAAACTGTACACATGTTGATAATACATTTCTATGCTTCCCTATTGGTAGCACTGAGTTTGTGTACCTAATATATTTTTGATGCTGACAAACATTCAGTTTGCTATGCATGTGTTTGTATCATTTTCAAATATAAACCAGTTGGTTCATAAGAAACATTTTATTCATGTCCGATCTTCGATCATTCCCAATAAAGAGTCCTTAAATAATGATAGTGTCAGTGTTTGTGCCGTAGTTTTCAATTGTGCAAAGTGTTGTGTAATAATTTGTCGCAGTTCGTTTTCTAGTCACAAGTGCGATTATGTGAAGTGTCCTAATTGTGAAGAAGAATTTCAAAAAATAGTCACTAATATTATATGGTGAAAAAGCCTCCTATAGGCAGATGGTGTGGTGGTGGGTGTAAGAAGTATTTGCCAGGGAGTACCATTGTGAATAGAAAATGCAGTTACCCAGAGCAGTACACATCCTCTTTGACTACAAATCACAGCAGAAAACCAGGATCCATATATAGTGGCCTCTGCAGCTAATCTGTTTAACGTCCATTAGACAGTAAAATACATTGTCACACTCCTCCTGACCGAAGTGTAACTATCTGGCAACCATCTCAACTCCAGTACAGACTCCAGCACCCTGTGCACTGTTGCCAAACATACTGCACCTGGTGTATGCGCAGTAGCTCGTGTGTATATATCATGATACAGTGGGCGGTGTACACCAAGCTGATCTTCTATGATCAGTTTATCGGTTTTCGACTTGATCTGAAAAATTAATTTACCTTTTCAGGTAAAAACATACATGTAATATAAATTTAAAAAAATAAAAATAAAAGAACAAATTATATTAATACTAAGACTTAAGACGAAAGTCAAAAATAGAAAACAATAATAAAAAATTTAAAATTAATTAAACTTTTTGGTGTCCGAATGACTTTTGTCCACAAACTGCTGGACATCTTATTACTAGAGAAACAATTAGGTTTGACCATAGAGGAGTGATTCTGTAAAAGGAAGAATAGGAATTAGTAAGTTTGTTTTAGAATTTAAATAGTAGTTTAAATTTAAACTGATTAAATTCTAATTTGGTTGGATCGATCCACTGACACTTATCATTCGCTTTCACCTAAAAGGAGCTAGACAATGATAATGAGATATGAAATAATTCAAAAATACTCTTAAGTCAGTTAGAAGGGTGGTGCCAAATTCCATTTTATAATCCTTCGGTTGCTTAGTAAAGTATGTATTTTCAGATCAAATATGACTGAGATTCAACCTGAGGTAGTTGGTACTTTGTCATTACTATTTAATCCTAAAGGTGCTAAAAACTTTATGGGTCTTGTATCAACTTTTGGACTGGGTAGTATTATTTCTGCGTGACGGATTTTGCCATCACCAGAAATGTACAAGCTAACAATTTTGGCAATTTTGTAAACACCTGGTTTTGTCATATAATCCAGAACATTGGCTATATTACCAATATGTGGCTCAAATGTAACTGTACGATATACATTATCAATACCTTTACGAACTTTATCTCTCAGGTATGGGTGATATAATCCTTTCCAGGTAGCCCAAAGTTTGATGAGTATATCTTGATCAATTTTCCATAAATTTTGTAAAATTTTAGTTGTTGGAATTGTTTCATATATTGTTTTATCAAGATCTAGAGTAAATACACGAAAGTTTGCAGGTAAAAAGTGAGCAGGGGTTAAAGGCCATTGTTCAGTATCATTGACAGCTGGACACAATGATCTTTCATTCATCATAACTTGGATATTTTTAAGACTAGCTTGAAAATTAAGTTGATGGTGAGCATAGTGACCCATTACTCGATAGAACATTTGTTTAAAAACTCCTATCAATCCTTCAAACGAGGCACCATACCACAGAGCTTTTGCAGGTGTAAAGAGCCACGTTATTCCTTTTTCATTCAATTGATAGTAAACATTTTTATCTAAAATAATGGTATCCCAATATTTAGGTAAAAATGTTGCGATTAATGTGAATTGTGCTGCATTATCAGACAATGTCACTTTTGGTGTGCCACAATCAGCAAAGAATGTTTGTAGGGCTGTCCAAATGTCACTCGTATTTAATGACGAGAGAGAAATGAAATAAACTGCCCTTGTTGAGAGGCAAGTGAATATTAAAATCCACTTTTTATATATTGGTGACGTTGGAGTTGCCAGTTCCTTTTTCTTTTTTGGTAAAAATTGGTCAGACTGCGAAAGTACCAAAAGCGTTGATTCCAGTATAAGTGAGCGGATGAGAAAAAGGCATGAGTCTAAAATCTGGCATGGTGGAATGCGTTGGTTGCACAAATTGTCTTTTGTCATATTTTTTATATAGTATACAAGCTCCTTTTAATATTTTTGGGAGAACTTGTATTGCACGAGGTACAAAGTAACTTTGGCAAAAAGCTGCCATTTTGAATTTGATACCCGTATGACAATTTAAAGTATGTACATTTAATAAAATTAATTGTGTTGAATGCAACTTTGAATGAAATAATACTGGAGATAAAACATCTTCAGTAAATGGTTATAGGTATATAGTTTCTAAGTCTAAGTATTCCAGACTCATCTAAAACTATATGAAATTTGTCATATGTCACATAATCTGGTGGATTAGATGACAACAATGTTGTAAACAAATCAGAAAAATATTTTTTCTGGTCTGCATAAATGAAACACAATAAAGCAAACTGAAAGTTATTAGGCAATATTGCATAGGATTTTATTGACCTAGAATGTTCAAGTGTTTTTGAACTAAATTTTCTAATTGCTGTTAGGCAATTATAAAATGTTAATTTTAATTTGAATAAAGAATTAAATTTTCACTGTTAAAGGGTGTATTCATAGGTTGGTGTATAGAACTTCCATATGGTACACTATTTATAATTAGGCTTGGTTTGTTTGAAAGATCTAAAACTGAGTCAGACATTTCCAAATTTTGTTGAGATACATTGGTCTGTGTAGTAAATGTTTTTACTTCACAAGCAAAAGTTTCTCTATTGATTACAAATTTTGGTATGTATAACTTACAAGATTTTAATTTTCTTTTCAATTTCGCAGGTTTATGGTTATCAAAAATATCATCTCAATTTTCAGGGATTATGTTTGATAATTTATGAGAGATTTTAAAAGATTCTCTCATAGTATGGAACACTGGTGTCAGTTTCTTCTTCAGATAATTCTGGAAGTGATTGAATTATATGTAAGTCAATTTTTGGGTAAGTATCCAGACTTTTGTTTAACCAATCTGGTCCTGACCACCAAATTGACTGAAATAATTCATTTACTATTGCACTCTAGAGCCAATATTCGCAGGGTTATCAGCTGAAGGGACATACCTAAATTCTATATTAGGTATGTTTTTGATTTCTGTTACATGATTTAATACAAATTGTGTTAAAACTCTACATTCTAACAACCAAGTTAAAACACATTTACTATCCAACCATATATAAGTTGGAGAGTTATGTAAGTCTAGAGGTTTTCTGATGTTTTTAATTCCTCTTGCTCCAATTAATGCCGCTAACAACTCCAATTTTGGAATTTTCATAGGTTTCATTGGAGCAATTCTTGATATACCCATCAAGAATCGCACTACAATTGTATCCTTTTCTTCATTATATAAACGTAAAAAGGCTACCATTGAAAATACAGTTTTTGATGCATCTACAAAGGTGTGTAATCGGCAATTATTCGGGTTATATTTTCCCGGATAAATTTGACTTGGTAAACAATAATTGGTACATTGGGATAAATCCTTAACCAATTCCATTGCAATTGGTTGTAACAGAGTTGGTATAGGGTCATCCCATATATATCCTTCATTCCAAAGTTGTTTAATAAAAACTCTGGAAGGTACAAAAGCTGGGGAGAACCATCCATGTGGATCGAAGAATTGAGAAATTATTTTCAAAATATTTCGTTTGGTCCAAGTTTTTGTATAATCATGTTTTTTGGGTTGGCTAATGAAAATTAAATCCTTATCAAAGAAGTTACTAGATTATCTACCTATAGATGATCAGCAAATTTTGTATAAAAATCTGGATCAGCTTGTTGAATATGTTGCTACAAGATGGCCGCAAGTAAAAATGGTGCTGATATTATTCCAAAGAGTACTCTTTGACATCTATATGTAATAATATTATTTCTTGATATTGGTTTTAATGGGTCCTTTATCCATAGAAATGTGGTAACATTTCTATTATCTGGGTGAAGACCTATTTGATGGAAAGCCTTCCAAATATCCGCAATGACAGCATATTTATCTTTGCAAAAAGTCAGAAGTATTTGTAGTAAATCTGGTAAAAAATTCGCTCTTTTAAACATACAATCATTAATTGAATGTTTAGAAGTTTTTGTTTTGGCAGAGCCATTGAAAATAACTCTTAAAGGAATACTTTTTGTTAAATCCAAAATACCTTTGTGGGGCATATAGTGAATTAAACCGGGTTTATCTTTAGGATCTACTAATTCAATAATTTCTAATTGAATTAGCATCTCAAAATATTCGGTATATTTATTAAAAAATTCTAGACACTCTAAATTTTGGAAGTTGACTTTCCAAACATTTGAAACATAAATTGAAATGATCCCTCAATGGTGGAGGATAATTGTGATAAAGCCATTTGATTTGATAACAATTATTTACCAATTCAACTTCTTTATAAGAACATCAGCATGTGCTTCATCTAAATATTATTAGATTCTATACCAATAGCATCAATCTTCCACAAATTTTCTACTTTCTATGGGTCAGTAAAGTAGACAGGTGTAAATATATTATCAATTGTAGAGTTACTATTGATTAAGCCTCCTAACATATATCCAAGGTATGTCTCGATAAGTGTCAGCGTGGGAATTAAATGGTTAATATTTACAACAAATGACCACATATAATCATTACCAAGTAATAATTGTATCGTATGCTCATTCGTCAATGTTGCAAATTGTATTTTTGCAATTCAGGAAAATCTTTCCGAAATTTTGTTAAGTCTGGTTGTTTTAAATTACAGGTAAGAACATCAAGTGTTTTGGCTGTAAATGGAATTTTGACTTCAATAGGTGTGAAAAGATCAAAATTAACTGTGTATGATTTTATTGGTTTTGATTTTTGATATTATAAGCTACTAAGTCTTAACAATTCTTGTTCATATCTTTGACATTTGAAGGATTCAAATGCAAATTTATTGGTAATAAAAGTATCTATACTACCACAATCAAAAAATACTTGTATTTTAAAGGGTTTCAGGGCAATGATGGAGGGACACTCGGCCACGAGGGGCGACACCTCTCTGGTTTGCACTGCCTCCTCTTGCTGGTGTCTGCGGAGCGCCACTAATCTGCTTCATCGGGTCATTAATTAAACCCTTTTGTGGTTTCACCCCACAAGTCACCACTCGTACATGGGGTGAGACACCACGGTTGCGTCCATGGATAAAATCATACTCAGTTCTCCGATTCTGGGTTTTATGGTCCGTTACCACAGCCTGCATCTTGAAACGTTTAGGGCATGTAGCAGAGATGTGTGTTGATGTGATTTCTCCACACGTATAACACATGCGACCTTCGACGGTGCGATATGTGCAGTCTGAGCCAAAATGCCCATATCGCTGGCAGTTGAAACATCTGACAGTAGGATACTGAACAGACGAGGATGAGATGTGCGCCACTCCGGTTCTCGCACCCATCCTTCCTCGGAAAGCTATATTTCCCTGTGTGCCTATCGTTACTCCGCGTCCAACTCCCTCCGGCTTTTTCTCCGTATTTCGTGTTGCTTCCGCCTGCAACATTAAACATTTTAACTCCTCAATTGATAGCCCAACGTCATTTTGACGTTTTAGTAATAAAGTTAATGGGCTCAATGAGGTTAGATGACCTTGACACCCCATATAAAAATAACTCCTTTTCTCCTTCTCTGTTAAAATATCGTTCTCCTGATAACTTTCGTACAGTCGTATCAATTCATCAAAACGTTGAATGAATTCATAGGCTTTCTCCTTCTGAGGATTATATCTCAGTAATTCCAATTCTCTCCTTAAAGCCTCCGATGCTTTATGTACTTCACACTTTTTAAACTCCTTTATTGTGCTTAGAATTGATTTCGGATCATTATCTGAGACGATCATCTTGTGATAGTTATCGTCAATATGATTGATGATAATATCTCGAACAAGATTGCGTCTCAACTCCCTCTCCTTTTCATTAAATTTCTCCAACTCCTTCTCCAAATTCTCCAAAACATCAAATAGATCTTTCAAAATCAACTCTGTTTTTAGATAGTCAAACCACAAATCATACCTAAGATTTCTTGTCAATTTATACTCCCTTTTTGTGTTGTCTCTAGATAAAATTATCTCCGATTTAGTTTTCTTATTTAAATCCTCCGTAACGATTTCTTCTCCTTTTAAAGCATTGACAAGTATCTCCAAAAATTCCCTTTTTAAATCTCTATCCAATTGATTATTATTAGTGGTATGTTGTGGGACTGATTGTTCATTAGGCGGGTCATTAATAATAATATCTCCATTCTCCTTATCATTTACAATTTGGTCGTTATTATTCGCAAAATCGTTATTACTATTATCACCATTCTCCAAAATATTCTCTCCAATTACCTGATTTTGCGTAGCCTCCTTTAACGACCTCTTGAGCAGCACAATACGACATTTCAGCTCCTTCATCTCCTGCAACTCCACTCGCTTTGTTTGAAGGGCGTTCTCCCTCCTCATTGCCTGAATGCACTCAAGCGCCACTTCAGAAGCCAGATCCCGCGCGTCAGCCTCCCAAGACAACATGGGTCTGCTTACGTCTGCACGGGTTTTCTCCGATAACGCCGTGGATGTTGCTTTTTCAACTGCTTCCTTCGAAATTCGAGGAATACGGTACGTCGGAATATTAAACGGCTTAATACTCGACGGTGGCAGTTTGGTTGCTACGATTGAGGTTGCTGGTTTTCCCACGGCTTTCACTTTTGGTTTCTCCAATCCCTTTTTCATGGTTTTAGGTGGCTCCGATCCCTTTTGCGCTGTACTCGATGGTGGATTCGCCTTCTTTCGAGGAGCTCCCCCTGTTGCGGCGGCCTTCGACGTTCCCGATGTGTTTGGGTGCGTTTTCGACTCCACCATCTCCTTTACAGCCGCTTTTGTATTAATTGTAACGAAGGGGCCGCAAAATTAAAAATATGTGTTTGACATCACAACTTGTCTCCTTCAAAAGAGTTAACAACAAAAACAGTGTATATATAAATGCAACCTCGAAAAGAAAATGTCTCACCCTTCCTTTTCTTGCTCGCATCGCTGAAGAGACGACTTTCTGTATGAGGATCGACTTCTTAGGTCGATACCTCAGGCCCAATTAGCTATCCTTTGATTTCCTCCTCATAAAAATCGAAGTCAGTGTCATGCTCTTCCGACTCGCATCGGGAGCTGCCCTCACCGTGGCTTTCATCGCAGTTTCATGGGCGACCTCGCCTGCCAGATTTCGGAACGCGTCCCGACATTTTACTAAATAAAAATGTTCGAGTTTACAAGTCAAAACGTGTATCTCCGTATATACATGATAATAGTAATATATATATATATATATATATATATATATGTCTCCAGATAACGACATCTCCGATCGTCAATACCATATTCATTTAATAATATCTCCGTATTATTATGTCTTTGTGTGTCGATGCTAAGATCTATTTCTTATTTTTTTTAAGAAATAGTTTGGTTCGAAATCCGTTAGGCTCTTATAATAATTCTCCACAACAAAAAATTAATATGCAGGGAGGTGCTCAACCATGCTTCATAATCATAGGCTTTGAACATCGCCGCCTATGACTAGAAACGCCATTTTCTTAAGGCATACGGGACACAGGTACGTCCTCCAAAAATAGCTAGTCAATTATGTTTCCAGGTGCGAACGCAACACCTTTTCACATAATCAACCCGCGAAACAAAGATTCGTTTGGAACGAGTACAATAAAATATAAGACTGAGACAACACTTTCATTAGTTTATGTACACATGTATGTACCACTCCATTTCTCCATATAGTTTCTCCGAGATGGATTTATCTCCGAACATCTCCACAAGCCATAATGGTAAAAAAAAATATTACTCCACAAATTGTACTCGATCCTACCATTTTAGTTGCGACTCCGTTTCACATGTGACTCCACTCACAGATCACCAAATGGCTTTACTGGTTTTTCTTAGTAAAATCTCCGAACCATAAAGGCATTCTGAATATTCGGGGGAACCTTTAATTTTACGCTTCTCCTCTCCTTCTCCATCTCCTTCTCCATTGAGGGCTTGTGTCACGAGCAAGAATTTATCTCCAATTAATTAAAAATCGACGGCTCCCTATGTATCGATACTTTAAAAATTTTCGATCGAAAATATTGGCCATTTTGAAATTTTCTCTAATTATTTAATTTCGAAAGCTTTCGTAAAGTGTTTCTCCGATTGAGCATATTTCAATAAAGTTTTCTCCAGTCAAAAGAAAAATATCTCCAATTAAATTTAAATTTATCTCCGATCAATTCTAATAGTATCTCCGATTGAAATCAACAAAGGTGTTGAGGATGGATTGGAAATCGAACCAAACTAATATTAAATAAAACTCCAATAATAAGGTATTACGACTTACCAACTCTAGTCCGCAAATAAATCTCCTCAAGAATTTTTAACAATAGTTCCGTACAGGAACAGACACGACAAGAACGATCAGACTTTAAACAAGATGGAGACAGAACTCACGAACTTATTTCGAACGATTATTAACTGGGCAGAAGAAGACGACTAGCTTCTATAAAATTGCAAAGTTAGCCCAAAAATTACAGTTGTTAAAATCGTATCGAAGAATCGCCGAACCAAATACAACAATATATTGCAAATCAATATTAAATTCCACAACAGGAATACAAAAATTAAGAATTGGGTTGAGTGCTGAATGTTCATCGTCAGGATGTTACAATGTGAATGAGCTCGTCACCAAATCTCCAGTTCGTTGTCTGACAGGGTTAGAATTTGTGTCGTAATTTAGCAACACCAATCAATTCCCACAAAAATGATTCGATCCCAATCCTTCACCCTCATTGGCCAATTCTCCTTATCTCAATTCTCCAAAAAAAAATGCATTCAGCAAAGAACAAAAGACTTAGTATTGCTGTCTCCTTTTAATTTGTTTGACTCGTATTTGACCTTGGTTCATAAGACATGCCTGGGCCTTGCTGTTTATAGCAGATTGTCTATATACAATCAAACCAGGCAAACCTTTACTCACTCACACAACAGTAGAGTGTATATCGTACTCACAATGCGATACCTACTTGTGCGTGTGTGCAACATTGTTTCTCCTGCTATGTATTTATATATATGTATCTCCGTTGCTCGAACATTTTATTCTCCGTTTTTTTTTGTCGCTAACTCCTTTAGCCATTTAGATAAAGTTGGCACCTGCCGACCACGTCCGGGCCATTGTCGACAATATTGCTGATGACTTTAAACTTCTCCTTGCAGCTGCTATTCTCCGTTTCTCCTTTATTCGTACGTACTTGCGTGTGTAGTGGTGTGAATGTAAACGCGTAACAAAAAATACTGTGTATTACATCATCCTACATCCTCTCTTTAATTTTCTCGAACTTTCGATAGAATAGTTCGATCACATCTCCAATTCTCCTATAATTCCCTACTCTGAATACTACGCAATTAATTATTTATTTATTTATTTCTCCAATTTTCTCCATTAAACCTCCAAATCTCAGCTTTCATCACCTCTTACAGTATATTGCTCGGTGTTTCTCCAATGACCACCGACAATGACAAAGAATTACAACTCCACTCTCCAAACCAATTACATATTATATTCCATTTTCCCTTAAAAATCGCCATTCTCCAAGTGGTGTGTTTCTCACCGATCAACAACCAGATGCGCATCTCATAACCATGGTTTTTCAAACACTCCATAATATTATTAATTATTATTACCATCCATGTAAATATATTTATATCTATGTATATATTCTCCATTTCTCCCGTTCATTTCTCCGTACGTAAGTCTAGGCTAACAACTAAAATACATTAAGTGGTTAAGTTAAGCCTATAAATTCTGTCGACAGATATTATTTTTTATATATGTATATGTATGGCCATTACAGTGATCACTGATTAATTTAATATATTTATCGACTTACATATTTTCCTCCTTTTACTCCTTAATTTTCGAATACCTGGCGGAATCTTCACCTCGGGAGACAATCCTGTTTTCCTCCATTGTCAGGTACCCAGCGCCTCCACCATATTGGACATCAAGGGGATTTTGATGTATTTGTAAGAAGTGACGAAGCCATTAATTAGAAATAAAATATGTGAAACACATTTACCACACCAAGAATATTTATTGTACTCATAGAGAACAACAGTAACATAAGTCGTATTGGTAGTACGACTGAACAAAGAGTATTTTATAAATCGATAGTGGTCGATATAACCAATAACATAGAGAGTATATTCAGACGATATATCAGTGTAGCCAACTAGTTCATGTACAATAATCAAATAGTTCCAACAATTATGTATATATGTTGCACGTATATTTTACACATACATATATCTATACTACAAATATGAGTGAAAAATTGTACGTACATATGCGTAAATAGTCTTATTTTACCTACTATGTCCACATGTTTGTTTTTTTTAAAACAAGCACATTTTTGGCTGCTATAGTATATACTATTTTTCCTAACTTAATTTATCCACACTCCAAAAATTTACTATCCACATACAACATGTGGATACTTTGTTGTGAGAAAGTATTCTCACCAGAAGATAAATTCAACAGAATTTAGGCGTGTTCAGCCACTTCATATTTAACATATGGGTAAGCCAAAACCAAGGCAAACACCAGCAATTTTAGAGCCAGTTTGGACAGGTTTTTATCGCACACTTACACACGTATATAAAGAATACATATGTAAGTGAGAGTGGCCTGGTTGCGTCATCTCTTGTAATGATAAGAGATGATGGGCGAGTTTGTGTACAGATTGTGACATCATCAAATTGTCGAGATATGTCACAATTCGGTACTTGTACTTTACCTGCAAGTACATATAGGTAATTACGATTGAACGTAATTTGTGTTTGTTTAATGTCGCGAGGACGATTATTTGTTAGCCCTTTGAAGCAGCAACTTTTGTCAAGGGGTCCAATCCCCTATACCTCATACAACATTTTCAAAATAATTTTAAAAATGTTTTACAAATCAAAAATAAAAAAAAAAAAGATTTTTGTACATTTATGCAAAAATTTATATGAAAAAATATTCACAATTCCCAAAAAATGTGTAAGAAAAAATTTTAACAATACCAAAAAAATTTTCACATCCAAAAAATTTTCACATCCAAAAAATTTTCAGACTACAGATAAAATTTTCCAAATACCCTGTGACAACAAAACTTCAATTTTTTCTAACTATGAGCAGAAGGAGAGGGACTTTTTTGGGAACTTTTTCCATTGAGAGAAGCCACCATTCAATGGTAAATCACTGAAAAAGTTTTGTCCCAAGTTACTACTGTTACACCAGTATATTTGAAATTAAACATTTTTATTTACGCCTACAATCTACAAAACCTATGGTATGTCCATATCTTCTACATTTATAATTTTTCTATCATACTCCCTATTTTCATTATCAACTCCAATTTTTGTATTGTTTCCATTTTCAACTCCCTACCATTTATTTTCACAATTTTCATTATTAACTTTGTTTCCTCAATTTCACTTTTCTCCTGTGATTTTAATATTTCCTTATTACATTTATTTTTACTCTCGATTGAGTCTGCAAGCAATTCTCTATTTCACTGTTTTTACCTTCTTCATTCATTTCAGCTCCATTGTTATCATTATCATCTTTTTCTCCCACTGAATTGGTAGCAGGCATAATGTTGCCAACACGTTGAGGTATATGTGTGATTTTCCTCCTACATAACAAAAATTCTAGTGTTTCTGGAACTCAAATATTTTCAAATTATTTTTAACAGATTAACCTACATTTTTCTCCCTTCACTTTAGATTTTTCTATCGAAAGAGAGAGAAATGTAAGCCAATCAGAGAGTTTCACAATCAATTGACTTAACTTTCACGTTTTTTCTATTGTTGTTCTCCTTGGTGTGAGTTTTTGTACACACAATATTTTTCATCGTTATTATGTTTGGTTGAACATTAAGTTTTGTCCTGGTTTGGACTTCCTCTTCATTTATCTGAATCCGGTATGTAAATATTTTATTTGATTAATACATGATTTTGTATTATGTACTTGTTGTGTTGTGAAAACAACATGTTAGGCTAAGTGATTATGTTGTAGGCTAATTCATATATTTCAAGTGATTTCAACGTTAACAACAATATTAGGGCAAAAGATTACAACTGTTAGGGAAATTTGTTTTTTATGTATGTAATCTCTTTAATAATACCTAGGAGATATTGAAAATTGGTAACCTTGGCTGCTGTCTGGGCAGGATTTTCATAGTCAGAATCTGTACTTTTTATACAAAATTTGGATTTTGGTTATTCCAGAATTCCAGGATTTGTGAGTTCAGGTGAGTTTGTGAAGTTGTGGTTGGTAAAATTTCATAGATCTGAGAAGGTTTTGTTTGTGGCATATTATCACCCTGGTTGGCATATCACAATTTTCTTGTGTCATTTTGGAAATATGACAGAAAAGCTCTAGATTTTCATCGTCATAAATCACAGGAATGAACAAATGACCCATTTGAAACTGAATGTGCCAGAATTGCTTGTTGCATGGTACTTGAAAGCTCCAAGTTAGTAACCCTGACTAACTCATTATCAAGGATGACAGTAAAACCTACATTAACCATTTATCTTAAGGAAAACAGATTTTCTAGTAACTGAAGACAACATCTGATACCCTTAAATTCTACCTTATGGCCAAATAAGTCACGAGTTACTAAACTCCCCATAGATGTTCATGGTAATTGTCAGTTAATATTGGCACTTGAAACATTCTCTGTAAATGATTGAAATTTAATTAACAATGTGCCTTATGACTGAAGATACATAGTGGTACTGCTATCAAACAGAAAATATGTTTAAAAATACTACCTGAAGACTCGGAGTTGGTAGTATCTTCTTCAACCTCCATTTGGGAATTTTCTTTGTCAGAAGCAAAAGTAAGCTCCATCATAGCATTCTTTATATTATTTTGTATAAGGTTTTGGAGAGTTTTGTGGTAATGTGATGTTTTGCTATTTGGCTTGATACTCTGCAAACAATTTTACAGAATTGTCTTCTGAGAGTGAAAGGGGTCTACTCTAGACAGTGGTCTCAGCACAATGTCCATTTTTTTTATAACAGACCTATTATTTGATGACTGAGCATCACTAACAGACACAATAAGCTTTGCATGGGTTTATTATTGTGGCTGTTGCTCCAATTGTTCTTTTGGCTTTTTGGTGATCACTATTTTACCTCTAGGGGTTACTCCACAGTGAGCTGTAATTATAATCCTTTTTAGGGTTTTTGAATTCTACCATTGTTTACTCTTTTAGTAGGATCATTAATAAAGGTGTGAAGAACTGCTCTTACTCCCCTGCTGGTACCTCAAAAGTGTACAAAATATCCACCACTGTTTTTTCTGAGAGATTTTGCCTACTTCTCTCTTTGACTATAATTGTAGTCACTCAGCATTGGTTACCCTTGTCTTTCTAAGGATAATTTGCTGCAATATGTGTTTTAATAATCTGCAATTAAAACACACAGGACCCTCCGCTGTAGGATTAGGTCACTCTGCTCCAAAGTTTCTAAATCTTTGATAATCATAACGCCATTTATTTTGGAAGAATAGAATAGAACTTGCAACTCGAGTTCATTTTTCTCCCCAAACCCGATAGGTAATATCGACATTCTCCTACATCGCTAAACCTCTCCCAACTCCCTCATTACATCTCTCCTGTTGACATGTAGCCTCTGACTGTAACATGAGACATTTATGTTCGATTGACAAACAATCATCTCCGTCTCTTTTAATAATAAAATTTATTGTTTCGATGAGGTTTAATGATTTAGAAATAACTGAATAAAAATAACTTCTTTTCTCCTTCTCTGTAGAAACTCATAATATATTTGAATAAATTGATGCGCCTTTTCTTTATTTAGATTATATTTTAGTAATGAGTTCTCCCCTTAATGAAACTGAGAGTTTTTGCCACTCACACTTTTAAAATCCTTTAGGATGTGTAGAATATTATTAGGATTATTCTCCATTATTATCATTTTATGGCATTTGTCATCAGTATGATTGATGACCACATCCCTAAATAAATTCGATTGCAACTGTATTTTTCTTCAAATTTTTCTAATTCTTTCTCCATAGATTCTACTACATCATACAAAGTTTTATAAATAAGCTTCAATTTCAAGTAACCATACTATAAGTCAGATGATAAATTTTGTATTAATTTATATTCCCATTTTACATTATCTCTTGTTAAAATTACTTCCGATTTCAGCTTTTTTATAGGTTCCTTGTGTGATGCAGTACCTCCTTTAACTGCATTCACAAGTAATTTTAACAATTCTTGTCCAAAATCAATTTCTTTATTTTCCAATACTTTTTCTCTAAATACATAATTTTGTGGTCTGATTACGTTTTCCCCTAACTCCTTATTAATTTCATTTATTATATTTTCTCCAGAAAAATTTTCACTAAATATATTATTATTAATTACACGTACTTCCCCTCTAATACCTATATTATTATTATTAAAAGGTTACCCATTGTTCACCTGTGGCCCAGTTATCTCCTAGTGTGTATCTTCCAGGAGTGCAATTCTCTCTCTTAACTCCACCACTTCACAAGACTCAGCTTCAACTTTGAGACATTTTTTCACTCTCTCCAGAGCATCACATCATAGCACACCCTTCCCACAGTATCTCAGGCATTTGCCACCTGTAAAATCATTGGGCTGGTTTCTAACCCTTGTTGTGCCCAAGCCAAAATAGCTGCATTTGTGGCTGGAACTACCACTGCACATTAATCTTTAGGGATGTGGTAAATAGATAACAATGGGTTGCCAGCAGCAGGAAATTTCTCTGTTTTTTTTCACATTTTAGTAGTGACAGGCAGTTGTTTTTAGGTTGCTGGTTTCCAAGGAGCTCCCCTATTGTGGTGGCCTTCCCAGAAGTAGAATCATTCGGCTTCTTTTTTTCCACCACCTCTTTAATAGCAGCTTTCATTCGCACAATTAAACAAGAATATAAGGGCCCAAAAATAATAAAAGCTTGCATGACATCATGATGTAATTCACTCTGAAATATATAAATCAATTACATCCAATAATAAATTTTTATATAAATAAACAACCTCAAAAACAACGACCAATGCTTTGGCTTACACTTTTGAACATTTGATTCTTCATCTAATAATTGTTTTTTGATTTTAGGCACGAAAAACACAACAGTGTTTTGCACAGACAAAAAATAAATGAGTACAGAGATGGAACTCCTATACCCAACTATAATAGTCATTAATAATTGTACTATTGAGTGCTAATACCTGAACAAACGTTTTAATTTATTTGTTAGAGAAGTCTTTGTAGAAAAATTTACAATTAAAAATCCACAAAAGTCTAAGTACTACTTACACCACTTTCTTTTGGACTTATTAGAATATATTACTGTCAGTTAAGTACACTATGTATAATAACATTTAAGGTAGGTAGTTGTTGAGAAATGAATACGTATAATAGAAGTAATGGGTGTCCATTTTATCCTTTGATTTTTCTTATTACCGTCACTTTTAAAAATCATGCAGGGCTGTGGGTCACAAAGTTGGTGATAATTTTCTTTCAATTACATATGAAAATGTTGAATGTACGTTAGTACTGTTTCGTGTGAATTTGATTGTGTCTGCTTACATCATATAATATTTGTGTGTATAGACTTCTATTTAACTTTATAAATGTATTTTAATTTGGGCACTAACAATAAAAACTTTTTGTGATCAATTTTATGGTTCTCACTAATTTTAGAAAATAATGAAATGAGAATGTGGCAAATTATTTTTTTAAATCAGTCTAATTTTTCTTGAAATTTACTGTAATATTTTTAAGAAAGTATGATTGTAAATAGCTTGAGAAGATTCTTACAATTTTCATATTTTGATGAACTGCATGATCAGTTAAGATAAAATTATTCAGCTCAATTTTAATTACAAGTTGTAAAATTAGAAAATTAACTACGGTAGTTTTCAAACTCAGCTTTCCATTCATACAATATTTTTCTTAACATTACTAGATAGCCAAATTTTGTTAGAAAAATTTGTAATAAAAAATAGAAAAATGATTTTTTTGTAGACATTTTGATCCAATCATTTATCACAATATAGTAAAAATGATAGACTGATGGCCATCACTATAGGACTGTCAGTTACACAATCATACTGCAATTTATTGTTCCATTTTTTCCCCTTTAAGTTAAACTTAATCCGAAAGCATATTGCCACATGAACACTCTTCTGCCTCTAATAAAAATAAGTTCAGTTAGAAATTTTCTGAAAGTTTATCTTCTCAGGTTAAGACTCTCAAAAAGTTATCTTGAGTAAATATTTTTAGGAAAATAGCACAAACTAAAAAATAGCTGCATGAACAAGCATAAAGAAATGGCAACATCAAATTTTTCAATATTTTCTGGTTACATTCTGATGACTCAAGGTCACAAGGTCATTGAACCTAACTGCTTTTTGTTGTTTTTCCAAATATAGGTACGGCAAATGAAGGGTGGTAGGGCTTTATAGGTATTTTTGGTCAGAACCAATATAGCATAAACAAATGACGCCATTTTTGTTGCTTTCTGATGCAATTTTGTTTTAGCCCCTATGAACTTTATTTTTCAGTAATGTTATTTAGGCAGGGGTGAGGATTTTAAGTGTGGTATTTTTGGTCAACACAAACGTAGCACAAACAATTTATACCACTTTATATTTATTTTGTCAGTTTTGAAATTCCATTATATATAAAATTTTAATTTTCTGTATGAGGGAAGAGGAGGTAGCACAAATGAAAAAAACAGTGACAAAAACCGCAAAAATATAGGACAAACAAATGCCATCATTAAATTTTTGAATTTATTCTATTTGCAATTTGATGTCCAGGATTCACAGGGTCATTAATCCTAACTGTTTTGTCTTTATTTTATAATTACAGGCCAAGGCCCCCTATGGAGGGGAAGTAGGGTATTACAGGTATATTCTGTCAGCACAAACGTAGCACAAACGATTCACCCCACTTTCAAAAATTTTCATTTGTCCTAGGGCGAGGGGGTTTTAGGACAAATGAAAAAAATAGCGGCACAAACCAGCACAAATGTAGCACAAACAAACGCCATATTGAAATTTTTGATTGCTTAATGATGTGGGGGAACATGTCTCTAGCTCTTCATTGATTTTGAAAACATTTTTCTTGAATAACTGTTTCAGGAAAATAGCAAAAATTATGAAAATTTCAGCACAAACCAAAACAAACATAGCACAAACGAATACAATTATCGAATTTTCAATTTTCATTAGGTGAGGATCTAGTGACATGGAGCTTAAAAATAGGGATTTTCTCTCCATTTTAATGTGATGAAAGCAAAAAAGCAACACCTTTAATAAATTCAATTAAATTAGTAACTCCGATGTACGTATTTCATCTTTAGATACACAATAATTTTTTTATTAATATTCAAAATTCAAAAATATACTTCACATATCAATCAAGGGTGGGTGGAAATCAAAACAAAAGAAAATTCAATAATATACATGAAGTAGAAATCAAAATAGTCATTTACTTACCAAAATTCTCCATAAAGCATATTGCACACCACTACAAAAATTAAAAAAAAAAGAAAACTATGCGAAAGATGATTTTGGCCTAAGCCACAAAGTCCAAAAATTAAAAGCAAAAAGTGAATAACAATTTCAAAAAGAGATTGTGGCGCAAATTATGACAAATTACAAAATTAAATAGAATAAATAGACAGCAAACAAATTCAATAACTATGCCAAACCTCAAAAGGTTTAATAATACAATTGCCATGAAATAAACTTAGGTATATATTCCACTAAAAACATACGCCAATAACACCGATAAATAAGAGATGAATTATAACTGATGTGCATCATAAGAATAATCTGTATCGAATGAAGTTACCATTGAATAGAATTTGACCACCAGTCGGTTCAAAAAATGGTTCCATTTCCACCCTGACTCCTGGTTGGCCAATTCCTTAACGCAATTCTCCAAATTCGTGTGTGAAACAAAGGACAGATGTATGTATCTACATTTTAACTCCAAAATACAAAATAAAACTTTGAGTAATGTCCAATTCCCACATTACATCTTATCCTTTGTTAGTTAATTCTCCTTGTGATATAACATCGCACTCAATAGATCCGATGCATCCTTAACAATGTGTGTGTGTGTGTAATAGTATATTTGACTTCAATCACTCCTTCACCAAAATACCAAATATTATATGCCTTTCTGAGAATTCAGATAAGACGACACCAATTAAACTAATTCTGTTTTTATTTTTCACCAGCAGCAAACAGCAACTACAATTACTGTGTTAACGTGTTTCATTTCTCCTTGTTGCTGAAAATTTTTGTTTCTTCCTTTCTATATTACACATGTACACAGTGGTCTGGGAATAGTTCTTTGTGTGCAGGTAATAGTGAATATTACACTCACACTAGTACCATTTTGTACCTTCTAGATACTTCTCTATCTGGAATATTTCCCAAATTAAATCTTTTCTCCAAATGAATAATTTTTTTTTATTTGAATATAAATTCTTTTAATACTCTACAATGTTCCTCCACTTTGCAGCAAAATATGATAAACAAAATAAACTATTAATTCTCTTATTACTTATTGTAAATCTCTGTCTGATATTTTACTCGATGATTAGCCAGACTATTTTTGCTCATATGTTTTTGTCCATTTTTATATTTGAGCGTACTTCTTCTTTGTCCAGACAAGTAGGTATAATAACTCAAGTTAATATACGTATATGATATTCTCCACTCCAGAGCTAATATTACATAATATTAAAATAACTTAAGTGTTACATAAATTGACTTATTATTTTTACCATTCACCTTTGTCAATATGTACGAGTAACTGCAATGAGGATTTTATCCAAGATCTTTTACCTGGGATAATTTACTTCGTTATTTCTCCAGTTACTCAGTGCCTCCACCATATTTGATTTTGAGGGTTTTTGGTACTTCAATGTTGAGTAAAGAAGAAAGTAAATGACAAAACATTATACACCAGTAAATACTAATAATATATATCGTCATAAACAATAAAAACACTCATACTGCACCAAGTAATTAAATATTTTATTGAGATAAATATAAAGAAATATTTACTTCATAATATAATAAAGATGAAAGATAAAGGGAATAAAATTAATATAACGTAGTAATCATTAGATGTACAGACACACGTAAGCATACCCACCACCTTTTGTTGGCCCCGTTGAATGCGTCGTGAAATTTGAATTGTGACCAAGTAAAATAAAAGACTATAAAAACTTCTTCTTTTTAAGAAGTGTTACTTACGTTACTTATGTAATACGCGGGGCAAGGACTTGCTGAGTTTTTTATAAATTATATACTTTGAATGAGCCTAAGATATGCATTTGTATACGCATTTATAATTTGGCATGTTTATTACTATTTGAGCTCAAAATTAGTAAATTCGAATTAGACTGGCTTAAAAACACATAATCAATATTTGGATCATAGAAATAGGTACATCAGAAAAAAAAAACTAAGTACCGTACCTAATTCGTTTAAGTTAAATCTACCAAAATTCAGATGACCATAAACAGTTTTTTAAAAGAGAAGGAGTAGTTAATTCAAATATTGAAACTTCTCTTTTATGTTAAATTTCACAAGGAAAAAGAATTAAATTTAGAAAAATATGTTGAAAAAACGCATTTTCAGCAGAATATTTCAAAAACGATGAATTAATGCCAAAATAAACCGTGAAACAAAAGTGTTTATCTCATTATGTGAAGATACACATTTATTCCAAAATATGTAAAAATAAGTGAAATATAATTGTCACTTTTAGAATCAGGAGGCTGCGAATAGCAATTGCGAAGGTAGGTATACAATAAAAAACCTTCCAAGAGTTGACAAAAAAAAAAAACAGAATTTTTTAAAATCCTTGCTCTAGTAATAAACTACCAAAAAATTTAAACATATAAAAAAATCATGATAAAGAATAAAAATGGCTTTTCCATTAATACTTAAAATTATGATGGATATTTAAAAAAATAATATTCTCCAGGTGCAAGTTGAAAGTAATCTATATATTAAGGAAAATGTTTACGAAATATATGAAATATCGTTAATCTGTGTTTTTGGACCCATAAAAAATTTTCATCTGCTTTGTACATGCTTTCTTTCAAAAATTTATCTGACCTTTCTGCGTTCTTATTTACGGAATTCATAAAATTCTTCAACTGAAAAAATTAAATAAATGAATAGGTAGCTAGATATAATATGAAAATAATTAAAAAAAAAAGAACGTGGGTAGTTTTGTAAAAAGTTGAGAAAAATTATACTTCATTACTTCGATACATAATTATATGTATTGGCTATTGGATTAAATGGAGAATGGTTTATACGTATCGATTATTTAACTTAAGATTTCATCGTTCAAAGTACAGGTAACTGACTGATGACAATTGGAAATTTGAGGGAGGGTTATATTATGTAGATGATTTGTTACGTCTTTTATAAGTGAATAATTCGCACTCTTCATAGATGTATCTAGGTATCACAGCACAGTTCATTACTAACTTCATTTCTTCATGAATTAATCACACTATTCCTGAATAATGACTGCATTTGTTGAGAGCCTTACTAGGCAAATTAATTAAAAATCCCGTATAATAGACTGTAGCCAATTTTCCACGATATATTTTGAAGTTAAGGCCGCCATAGATAATTATCATAAGAGCATACAAATACGAGTAGATCAGAGAGTGAAAATGTTAGTTTATAATATTGTCAGCCCAATATCTGAAACTTGGAAAATACCAAACAATGGGGTTCGGTTATGTTTGTTCAAGAAAGTGGTACAAATTTTTCTGTACGTATATTCTCAGTTAGAAAAATAAGTCAATTTTTTGCAAAACTTATACCTACTTATTTCATTTACGATAAAATAAATGTAACCCCGTCAATTTACTTTTATTTTGCATAGAATTAGCCTGCAAGTATTAAATTTAACCATGACTGAATAAAAATTAAAAAATAAATTTTTATACTACCTCAGTGTCTTGGTTAGTTATGTTTCAAATGTCCCACGAAAAATTAGGAAGAAGTGAAAAATGAAAGTACGGTAAGTGTTAAGTATTACATAATAAGTAGGTACATAGTATGCTCAAAACGAAAAACACAAATTTAACAATGAAGTTCCATTATAGCCCCACATCCGTTGAACTCAGTCTGTGGAATGTATAGAGCATAAAAAAATGATTCAAGCCTAAACACGGAGCTCCCTTTTTCAATGAAATTCCATGTCCTCAGAACAATAGCATGTGTATGTACCCCATCTGGAAAATAATTTCTCATTTTTACCTACCTATATTTGCTGTTTTTGTTTTTCACAGCCTTACTATTTTTTAATTTATTGCTCCAAAATTAATTCACTCTTCATACATTTTTGTTAACACGGAATACCTACCCTGTAGTAATCATCGGAGTCCTTTGTGATATTGAACAATGTCTCAAAATACCGCTCAATGAATCTATAATTCCCTGCTCTAGTCTGACTGAGAATAAAGAGAAATACATTAGTATCATAGTAGCCTACGTATTATTTTCTGTACGTCTTTATTCAGTGTTATTAACCATTTAATCATCAGTTTTCAACTTAACTGAAATATTTCAATGAATAAAATTTGTATTTACTTACAATTTTAAAAGATCATTAAACCTTGCAAAGAAAAATTCTGTCATTATTTTGTAACCATACTCATTGGATGATAAACTTTGAAAAATTGTGACTCTTTCTTCAAGGGGAAGTGTTTCATCATCTATGCTCCAGTTTAGATATCTAAAATTTACAAAAAATGGAATTAGTTAACCGAGTATAATTCATCAACTGAAAATTATGGTTATTCGAGGTGTTAAATTTTTTTTTTATAGTTTCAAATTTTTTTATGCCTATAATTGACAAAGGAAAATAATTTTAATTTTTTTACTCTACTAAAAGTTCCTTGTTTCGAGTGCAGCCCAATGCTTCGAGAATATCAACCCTCAGACTTGTCTCTTGGTATATGTTATATTGATTCCGAATGAAATACCATCTGCTTTCATCTGTTTTAATGGCTTGGCAAAAAACCATCTTACGAATACCGACGTCAATTCTGTAAACCAGTTCCATAAATACAGGATTTTACTCACTTGCATAGTTTTATTTAGGCAGGCATAAAACACAATATATTTTGGAATCAGTTTGTTCAAAAGTAAATAAATCTTAAATAATGTAGGTACCTAATCTGTAGTATGTGTTCCATTATTACAAAATAATTTTTATTGATGACACTAGAAAAGGAAACAACAAATGTTCATTGAAATATTGTTGGTACTCTGTACTACTGATTCCAACATTCATCTCATTTTACTCTCTCAAATGGCCACACTTAGTTTGAAGTCTTTTGTACATCGAGGGGGTTTTGATGTATGATGCAGTTAATTGTAAAATAAGTAATAATAACTGCTAAATAACAACACTTGTACACCACACCAATTAGATATTTTATTAAGAAAAAATACAGTTGATGTTTACTCGAGGAAAACACAACAGAAAGTAAGTCAGTCAGTCACAAAAACGTACAACAATAATACAGATGAATATATAAAAATCAGTGTAGCCAACTAGTGCTCTAGTGCTTATATAACATAATTATCGAATATTCCAACACTCCGAATATTCCAACACTCCCTCGTTGGACAAGGTTCACCATTAGCCTCAAATTGAACAAAATAATTAAAATAATTCTTCAATATTTACATTTACAATGGTGCTGGTGTGAAAAATGGAGAAAACTCAATAGATTAGAAAAACTCCAGGTTTCTAAAATTTATAAAATTTACTCCGAATTACTCTCCAAATTTTAGCTAATGAGGAAAACCTGTATATAATATATATATATATATATGTATATGTATATACGTATATATATTTAATATTCCGGTCCGTCATATCTCGAATGTTGTGTCATATCTTGTCCGTCGTCTAATCACTTCATTCAATATTCCTTTTCTTAACTTTCAGATTATCTGTTCGAGGGTTTAGCTATGCCTGTATTCAGTAGTGTATCAGCTTTCGTGCTGGCTTATTTATTTTTATTTTTCTCTCGCTTCTCGCTGCCTATGTTTGCTAAACGACTTCGTTTTTGAATTCGTTGTTATTTTACAATAAACGCATTCACCCGAGTCGTTTGCCTTTTTTGCTTTTCTCAACACTGTTGAAACTTATAAATTCAAAAACTTGTCGTTTTTATTACTTTTTGCATTTTCCCTGTTTATTTTTTCGCGCTTTTCAATATGTCTTTAAAAGTAAAGTTCACATTACGTCCTGAATCGTCCTTGACTGATGCTAAAACCACAGTGACGAATCTCTTCACAATACAGTTTCTCGACGACGATGACGCCACTGTATTTGTTTTTCCGGAGAATTATCTGGCGTTATCACATCACAGTCGCCTTTTTGCTTTACCAGTTGCAATGATGGCCAAGAAAGATCTGACTCCTCGATGGAAAACTCGTTCCTTTCGGATTACCTTACCTGCTGATATAGCTGCATTGTATATGGACGCGGAAGGTAATGCGGTGTTCTTGGGCAGCATGCTGGATGAATATGATCAGTCTGCACACTCTATGCCACCATCATCCGTCGTCAACGTACAACCTGGCGTAAGTCCCATAAAACCATTATCCTCTATTGTAAAGGACGCAGTAGTACCAAAATTTGGTTCTAAGATGGTTTTCTCTAACGCAGAAGCGTGGTTATCAATTTTTGAATCCGAATGCCGACATCTGAACATCAATGAGGAGCATTATTGGGAGGTCCTACGTCTCTTTCTTGAGGATACTGCTGAAAAATGGTACAATACGACTCGACTTGAATCCCTTTCAACGTCATGGGAATTTTGGAGAAATAGTTTTATTGAAAACTTCGGACAACGGGGCTTGTCTGTTGCTCGCTCTGCTTTTTCGTATCGTTTTATAGGCGGATCCCTCAGCGACTACGTTCAAAGTAAACTTAACCTCCTTGTTTCGTTCAACCCAAAAATGCATGAAACAGATAAAATGGCGCATCTTGCTCTAGGACTACCAAGTCATCTGCAAGAGAAAATAAACTTTTCTGACAATAGTACTCTAAGCAAGTTGATTGCAACTATTAACTCGTTTGACCGTCCCATTTCTGTTCGTTCAATTGCCCCTAATGTAAATTTGTCGCCCTCTCCGTATTCGCAGTCACCCTCAAACGCCTTCGCTTCTCTGCACCCGAAAAACCCTTGCCCTTATTGTAAGAAAAAAGGTTTTGAGCGCTACCACTTTGAAAAAGATTGTTTTACGAAACAACGAGACTTGCAACAACGTAAAGGTAACAATAATGCAAAGTCTCCCGTTAACGTAACTAAAGCAGTACACAATTTCGATCTCGAAGAACTCCAAAACGAAATAAATGAAATTCAAAAAAACGAGTAAAGCCCTTGTTTGTGGTTGTTGATGTAGGTTTCAATAAAGTAACAGGCAAAGGCCTTTATGATCCTGGAGCAAATTCCTCTGTTATATCGTATGATACGTTAAAAAAAATTAAGGATCACAAATTTATACATTCTCAATCTACATACAACACCACAAGCGGTAAGGGCTCCATTCTAGGCATTACTGTGATCACGCTTAAGATTATGGATATTGAAAAAAGAGTTCTTTTATACGTTTTGGATTCCCCATTGTTTAAATACGATTTTCTAATTGGTTTGGATACCATACCACTTTTCGGTCTATCGTTGAACCATAAGTTAGAGTTAACGCAAAGTAAAGAAAACGCAATATATCATAACGTAATTTGGAACGATTACATGTCATTAGAATTATTCGATTTAAAAACTGCTCACCTTAACGTAGAAAAAAAAAATTATTCGTACATTAATTGAAAAAAATAGCACGGCATTTGCGAAAGATGCCTTTGACGTAGGTAACGTAACAAACTATGAATGTACGATCAATCTTGATAAAGATACTTATATAGCTAAAAAACCATACAGATGTTCTATTGAGGATCAGGAAGAAATCGAAAGGCAGTGCAATGCACTTCTACAAAATGGCATGATTACTGAATCAAAATCTGGGTTTGCATCTCCTGTTACGATGCAATACAAAAAAGACGGTCTAAACGCTTCAAAAAAGAAAATTCGAATGTGCGTCGATTACAGAGAATTAAACAAATGTCTAATCCCAGAAAGCCAACCTTTTCCGCTTATCGACGAAATTTTAGTTAAAACTCGCAGTTGTAATTGGTTTTCTGCATTGGATGTTAACGCGGCATTTTGGTCAATTCCAATACGTCCTTCTGACCGTCCTAAGTCTGCGTTTGTTACTCAGCATGGACATTACAAATGGCGTTCGATGCCCTTTGGGCTAAAGAATGCACCGGCTGTTTTTCAGCGTATTTTATCGGGTATCATAAAACGTAAAAATTTATCAAATTTTGCTGTAAATTATATTGATGACATACTTGTTTTTTCGCGTTCCTTCGAGGAACATATCTCACATATACAACTGTTAATTAACGCTCTTTAGGAAGAAGGTTTCCGATTAAACTTTAAGAAATGTAATTTCGCCGCACCTACGATACAGTATCTTGGTCATGTTCTAGGACCAGACACTGTCCAACCTCTCCAGGACAATTTGGTCGCCATTAATTCCTTCCCTATACCATCCACTAGAAAACACATTCGTCAGTTCCTTGGCAAAATAAATTTCTATAGGAAATTTATCCCAAACTCCACCTCAGTCTTCGAGCCATTCCACAATTTACTCCACAAAAACGTTCCATTCTCCTGGACCCATGAATGTCAAGTCAGTTTCGATCGAGTGAAAACTCTTCTAACTTCAGCACCAATTTTGGCCATTTTCGACCGAACCAAACCCATATTCATTTACACTGATGCTAGTGGAGTGGGTATAGGAGCGGTACTAAAACAGAAGCAGACTGACGGGTCTGAAAAACCAGTTGCCTACTTCTCAAAAAAATTGTCCGAGGCGCAAAAGAAGAAGAAAGCGATCTATATCGAAAGCCTGGCTATTCGTGAATCCATCCGTTATTGGCGATATTGGCTGATCGGTCGCCACTTTACCGTTATTACTGATCATAAACCTCTCCAAAATCTTAATTTGAAAGCTCGTACTGATGAAGAACTTGGCGACTTGGCCAATGAACTACTCCAGTTTGACTTCTGTCTCCTGTATCGTCCTGGCTCGGTCAATCATGAGGCCGACTGCTTATCTCGTCATCCTGTCTTAGATCCATCCGACAATCCTAATCATGAACGTATAATTCCAACACTCAACTTTTTAAACCTTGGCGAAATAAAAACCTTGCAGAAAAATGTAACTAGCTTAAGTTCCGACACGATTAAACAAGGCGTAATTTTCAGAAATGTACGTGGTAAACCACGAATACCTTTAGATTACAATGCTGGTGTAAAACTTACGAGTCTTGTACACTCGAAATATGGTCACGTTGGTTCAAAACATGTCTTAGCGATTATTAACGAATTTTTTACTTTCCCGAATATGTACAAATATATAACAGCTTATTGTAAAGAATGTAACGTATGTATTAAGAATAAATCTCGTCGCTCTCGACGCAGCAGTGAGTTAGGTTTCCTAGGTCCTTCTGACTCTCCCTACCAAATCATGTCTCTCGACACTGTTGGAGGCTTTGGAGACAATCACTCTTGAAAAAAATACCTTCATCTACTCGTCGATCATTTCTCACGTTATGCTTACACCTTATGCTCCAAAGGACAGTCAGCCAAGGAAATTATCTCCCTTGTTGATTCGGTTCACAAGCATCACCCAATAGGTATGCTTCTAACTGATCAATATGGAGGTCTGACTTCTGACGAGTTCTGTTCCTACTGTTCCCAATCTAGTATACAACATGTGTATACTGCAGTCGATAGCCCATCATCGAATGGTTTAAACGAAAGGTTAAACCAGACGTTGGTGAATCGTATCCGCTGCATGAAGCATGATGAAAATACCTCTCCTACTAAGAGTTGGCCTGTTATTGCTACTGAATGCGTTAGTCAGTACAATAATTCTCCCCACAGTGTAACGAGATTCTCGCCTTCCTATTTACTCACTGGTCGATGCGACCGGATTATCCCATCATCATTATTGAATCCCCCCAACATCGCCGCTGATAGGGAGATTGCATTACGTAATACGATAAGAAATCATGAGTATAACAAAACTTTGTATGATAGGAATAGAATACCAATAAACTTTAATGTCGGCGACCTCGTATATGTCGACAACGGCAATAAACTTAATCGTGATAAGTTAAGTAACTTACGTATAGGCCCGTATACTATAACTAATCGATTATCAAACAATGTATTTGCCGTCCAAGTGGGCACCGGCCCCTTGGGAAAACGTTTGTATCACGCTAGTAAACTGTTATATGGAAAATGTAAAAGATGATTTGTACTTATCCCTTTTACTGCTCTTCTTTCCGCTCTTAAACGAGTGGGAAAGGGGGATGTAATATTCCGGTCCGTCATATCTCGAATGTTGTGTCATATCTTGTCCGTCGTCTAATCGCTTCATTCAATATTCCTTTTCTTAACTTTCAGATTATCCGTTCGAGGGTTTAGCTATGCCTGTATTCAGTAGTGTATCAGCTTTCGTGCTGGCTTATTTATTTTTATTTTTCTCTCGCTTCTCGCTGCCTATGTTTGCTAAACGACTTCGTTTTTGAATTCGTTGTTATTTTACAATAAACGCATTCACCCGAGTCGTTTGCCTTTTTTACTTTTCTCAACACTGTTGAAACTTATATATATATATATATACATATATACACACATATTTTTATATATATATATACTGTAAAAATCTCAAATAAATATTCCGATGTCTGTTTCTTCAATTTTAGAGGAAAACCTATTCTTTGAAAAGAATAGTAATAACCTCATCTCCAATACTTCATATATATCTCCAAATTGAAGAAACCTCATATTTGTTTGAATGAAAATTTCATATAGACTGAAAGAATTAAGCCAAAAGTGTAAGATAGAAACTAGAAAATACTTTTTAAAATGCCTTAAGCCACCATAAGATCTCTGAAGAGATTTTTGATTAGTAAAAAAATATTTTAATTCCAATCTCTTGTAAAGTTTTATACACCACATATGATTTGTTGCATTAAATGAATTGTGACAATAGGTACAACAAATAAGTAATGTATTTCAGTGTGAAATATATATGAGTAGGATATTAAAAAACAAAACAAAACGAATTGAACAAAATGAGTAAAAAACTAAATTAAAATCACAACTAACAATTATTAATACTTCGCATGTTGAGTGTGTCTCTGGGCACAAATCATTTTAGTGTGTCTGTAAATAATAAAAATAAGTGTTACTATTTCTCCAAGTAACATTACTTCAAATATTTCTCCTGAAATTACTCCATGATGTTATTGTCAGTGTAGGTATTGTCCGCCGAATTCATAATTAATTTAAACGGTTTTGGAAGGTTCTTAAAGGGAATGGTTTGGTAAGTATATCAGCTTCCTGTTCTGCTGATGATATTTTAAACAAATTTACCTGTTGCTTCTGTTAACATTGCTTAAAATAATGTCATGGAGTGTGCAGGTATTTGAACCCATGTGCTCCGACCTAGTAATGTGTTGGTAGTTCACTAACTAGTTCATTTGAACTAAACAATTCAATGACCTAAATAACCAAGACCTAAACTCTCAAAGAACTTGTTTGTGACCAATTTGAATTTTTACATTTATGCGTAACTGAAATAGAGGACAACACATATCTCTGGTTACTATTCACAAATTTTCATTCATTATTATTCTTATCATTTAGGTCATGATGAACAAGTTCATTGAACTAGATATTATTGTGACCAAGACCGAATGAACAAAACTTTAAAAAAGACCTAAAATTCTCATCACTTCTCCAATTATCTGAGGTCTTTCAATCTCCGATTTACTGTCACAAAATATATTTGCATTCAGTAAAGATTTACCTAACACTTTTTCTGTTATCGACGATTATGTTATAATTTATTTCATATTTATCTGCTCATGTGGAAGTTGTTCCACATCTTTGCTTGTAACACATTCATGCTATGGCATCTCCAGATATTTTGAAATTATGGATGCTACAGTAGTGGGTCAGTCTCCCGAGCTTGTATCAGAGAATTTTTCTAATTTTTCTCCATTACCAATTTAAGTTAGGCCTATAAATTCTCCATTTGATTTAGATGCCTAAACTTCCTTTTTACCTTCTGAATATTCTCCTGAGTTGAGTTAGAATAACACCAATCCTAAAGGTATGTTTTATTTGTAACAAAATGAAATCCCAAGGTGACACCATTAACACCGAATTGCAAATTGCGCATTTTATTTGCCATAGTGTCATCTTGGTGTTTGTTGTGTGATTGTTTTTTCTTTTCATAGAAGTGGGGTGACACTATCCTGCACCTACTTGAGAAAAGGTGTGAGCTGGTATTAGATTGATATTTTCATATTGACATCAAGTTCTATTTAGACGCATCAAAATATAGGTTGGTGTTTAATGTTAACCTGAGGTGAACATTTTTGTGGTAAATAAAACAAACCTATAAGGCTCGCCACTAATGCAATGTCAGGTTTTGTTCTTCTGGTTAGGTACAGTAGATCTCCTTCCACTGCCCTAATTGGATATTTCTCTGATATCTTCAGTCTTTGATGTTTGTTCATAATTGTTCTCATTTCTCCATTTGTTTTTGCCTAATCACCATAGGTGTTATGCAAGGGTTGCAGTCTTCAATTTTAAATCTCTGGAGCAGTTGATTTAAGAACCACAAATTCTTTAAATAAATTTTCTTTTCACTCCTATTTCTCTCTATTTGAATTCTAAGATACTCACAAGGAATACTTATCCATATCTGAAAATTCAAATACTTTTTGTAGGTTCTTCTTTAACCATTCGATCGTTTCAAACAATTACTTACTAATAGTATATAATCTATGCATAACAGTAATACTTTGAATTTTTATCCATCTCTCCAGGTGAACAGACACAGATCTTTTACATCACTAATAATTCTGAGGTTCTTCAATGCCATTGTGAACTTTCAGTTTCAACATTTTGTTGTGATTCCTGATCCATACATAGCCCATTTTAATTTACAAATTTTACTTTTCCTCTCAAATAAGTCAATCTTTACTCCTCCAGGAATCTTCAAGTAGATAGTATCAGATGATTCTCCATATAATAAAGCTGTTTTCACAACCAACTAATAAATCTCTAGGTGTGCCAGTAAATTACATACGGCTGCTGGTGGCCTAACTGCTGCATAAATCTCTAACAAGCTACAGTCTGATTTGTTGTTAAAACATCGACTAACCAAACACGCCTTTTATCAAATACCTCCAATAGATCCAGGCTTAATTTTGAAATACCACCCAGAATTGATAATGTTTGGCTTTCTCCCTTTTTCATCAACAACTGGCTAGCCTACTATTTTCCTGACCTCATGCTCTTGTAATGACTTTATTTCCTATTGAATGACCTTTCTCCACTGTTCTCCAGATGATGAGGTTATTGCCTTCAAATATGTTTTTGGATCATCGTTTATTTCATATAGGACATAGGTAGTAAACAAACTCGTTGATTAATTTCTCCAAAATTTCTCCTTTTATTCAGCATTATTTACCAGTATTAAATGCTTTGACTTTTTGTCTCTTAATATTAGACAATCATTAAGATTTTCTCTCTTTTACTCCTTATGAGACAGGTTTGTATTCTCCTTTTCTATCTCTATTACTATCTAAAAATTGTTAAACCAGTCACCATTATTTAATTCAACATTCTCCCATAACTTATATCTAACTTTATAAAATATTTTTTTGTTTGATGGAACAATTCTCAATTCTATAAAGGTTTTATTATCAGGACAATTTAGCATGTAACCTCAATGAGTGTATCTGACCATGATGGTACAGATACCTTTCCCTGAAAATTTTGTCTTGTTTTCTTTTCACCTTTATATAAGCTATTCAACCAAATCTCCATAATTTGTCAAAATGACACAGCATTTGGTGAAAATTTAATCAAATGTATTTTGTAATAATAGATTGTGGATTGTGCAATTATACATTATGTACAGTGCAACTTTCACTGCTAAATTCTACATACATCTGGGTAGGCCTGAATACTGCATAAGGGTTCTTACTTTGCAACTGTAAAGTAAAGTTAAATCTATCTGTTACACGGACGTATAGGGGTGTGTCTGGAGTTGCAAGTTGCTGAGCAATATTCTCCTTTAGTATTTCATTTAGGCTTAATTTTGGCTTTGTCACATGGTTCCTCTGATTTTTTTCTCCTCATAAATATTTAGATTACCTTTCTCCTCTTTCTCCTTTATATCATCACCTTCATCACCTTTCTCTTCATTTTTTCTAATCTCATCATTTTCATTATCTCCATTTAACAATTTTTTTGGGAAAAATTTTCCTTTTCACCTTCTCCCCTCAATTCATTCTCCTCCTCTCTTTCCTCTAAATTGTTTACTATAACAACTTATCTAGGGAAAGCTTGTCCAAATAATTGTTGAGAAGCCAACTCCAATTTTCCATCATCATAAATAGTATGGTTATCAGTTAAACCCATTTACAATTGAATATTCCAAAAAGGATTTTTTGGTATAGGCCTTGAAATTGGTGATGGTTTGTTATACATTAGTTAATTTAATTAATTTGTTATTCAGAAAAATTATGAAGCCAACGTCAATGGGCTTACGTAGAGAAAATAAGTTCTTTGAAAGTTGGGGACAACACCTAACTTCTTTAAACTCCATTTTATTGCTAAGTAAATCAGGAGTTATTACGCTGCTATACTCTGTATATGAAAATCATTAATTTATGTTAACACATTCTCCAAAATAGGTTGACAATTGAATAAAGGAGCCCCATAATAAATTACGTGCTAAGAGGCACCACTATCAGTTAGGAAATAATTTGTGTAGTTTATACCTGGTGTAGGAGCGCTGTTGGAAACAGAAGGCTGACAATCCATAAGCTTTGCAGTGGATTAATCCTCTTCTCCAGCAGCTATGTTCACTTGTTCTGATAGCACCCTATTCTTAGGAGCTGCTGGTTGTGATGGTGGTGTTGGTGTTGGTGGCCAAGGAATATCCAGAAACACTGGTGCAGGCTACATCTCAATATCATGAACTCCCATGATTATTTTGTCAGGTTGCACCCTTTGGTCTTCATTCAAATATATAACTGTGTGTCTTGGAAAGTGGATTGATGGCAATTGTGCAGTCATGAAACCTTAACTAAACAACCGAGTATCACTCTCTAAATGCTCATACTTAGCCAACATTTAAGATTTGGGACTATATTAATCCAGACACCTACAAAAAGTGGTCTAACTGTATGGAGTGACACCTTCCCAATTTTCCAATCCTCATCAGGCAGGCCTTTACATGCCCCCGTTAATGCCTTGTGTGGGGTAATTGATCAAACCATCTTGTTGTGATTCAACCCAACATGTCATTGCTCTACTTTGAGGAAGAATTCTGCAATTTTTTACCCAGATGAAATTGTATTCAGTTCTCCGAATCTGAGTTCTTGGTTCGGTGACAACCAATTTTATTACCTTTCCCTATTTTGGACATTTAATCAATATGTGATTTGTGGTGATTTCACCACAATATACGAATGAATCAATTAATTAAATCATTGTATGAACTGATACACCTACTTTTACAGATTATATCTTAAAAGAGCCAACTGCCTTGGAAGAGCCTCAGATAATCTGTGTGATTTGTAATTTTTGAACTATTTCAAAGTACCTATTCAGAATTGACTTCAGGTCTTGTTCTGAGATGATAATTTTATGATATGTATCATTTGTGTAGTTGATGGTTATGTCTCAATCAAGATTAAGTCTCATGCCTTTAAATAAATATATTTCTCCCATTCACTAATATGTTTCAAAACTAAATTTTTCTCCAAATTCAACATTGATTTGTGAGGACTCGAATCAACATTTTTTTAATGATAAACAAACTTGGAGTGTGGATTGAAGATCAGACTAAACTTCATAATGATAAATTTATCAGACACTACAACTTTCAAAATTTATTTACCACTCTTGTTCACAAAAGATGCTACTCAGCCTTCTTAAGAACACGATAAAAATTTTGGAACAAGCCACACAGCACAACAAAAGATACGAATGAAATTATAACAAATAAGGCCGAAGCCATTCTGTACCAAAAACAAAAAGGTATGATATTAAAAAATACTGGGTGTGAGAAATTGAGCAAGAAATTATTCATTGATAAGAAATTGTGGCATTGGTAAAATTATGTCTAATGTCAAAATAATGTCAAAATAATGTCAAAAAATTGACCCACCAAGTACAGTAACAAATTTGAAATTAAAATAATATTCCACAATAAAAAAATAGATGTAATGACAGATTGCGTAGGTACTAAAAGAATCAATGTTTACTCACAGGATACTACCAGTTGAATGAGCTTGTCACTCTTACTCCTTACTACAATATTATGATTTAGAATGCAAGGCTTTGTTTGAACATCTCTAATAAAATTCAACGAAGTAGGGTTCAACTAAAATCCTCAATCCTCATTGGCCAATTCTCCTTATAATATTTTTGCCAAAATGAGGAAACAAAGAATAAAAGACTAAGTATTGGTATCTTCATTTAGCATTGTTATACTCAAATTTGTAACCTGGGACACATCATATTCACACAGCCAATTATTCGATGACCAGTAGAATGTATTGTTTATCAATTACTTACATAGATATACACTTTCAAAAGACTTGTAGTTCTCTCAATCTGACTTACACATGTATATGTGAATAAGTGACCCCACTTACTAGTCCTTTGTTCATATTCTCTATTCTCCATAGCATTGTCATCTTCACAAGAATTTAGATAGGGTCACAACACATTTACACCACATTTGTTTTTATCAGGAATTTTGCTGACAACTTTGAATTCTCCTTGCAGCTGCTATTCTCCAATTCAGCTTTTTATGCGCATATACATATGTGTGTGTGTGTGTGTGTTAGTATAATAGTAAATATGTAGTGGCGACTACCACATATTATATCATTCTTAGTCAACTCCTTCTAGAATTTTCTCTGAGATTTGATTTTCCAAATACTTCCCAAATAGGTACTTGTTGTATTATGACTTATAATTTCCCCATTCTTGATACTGAATCTGTTCTCCACTAAGACATTTCTCTCTCACTCTATTGTAAAATTCTTCTCAAAGATCAATAAAACTATTACAAATTGAACCATGGTTGAATCTTAAATTATATGTAGGCCTATTTATTGCCTACTCTTATCGATTAATTAATATATGATATGTAAGCCTTCGATAAATTTAACTAATGTTAGTAAAATAAATTAAAAGACTAAATTTATCTCTGATAGTGTCGAAAATTTTAACATATAATGATCACTAATAAATAATTAAAATAGACTTATGTTTCTTCAGTTGCTCCATACTTACAAATACCTGGTGGAACCTTTTCCTTGGGAGTTTAATCCATTTTCCATTTTGTCTGGTACCTGGTGCCTCCACCATATTGAACACCAAGGGGTTTTGATGTATGATGTAGTTAATTGTAAAATAAATAACTACCAAAAAACACTTGTATACCGCACCAATTACATATTTTATTGAGAGAAAATACAGTTGATGTTTACTCAAGGAAAAGATAGTGGAGATTAAGTAAATTAGTCACAAAATATCCAATAATAATAAAGAAGAATATACAAAAATCAGTGTAGCCTACTAGTGCTTGTATATAATATCGAATGTTCCAACAGAGTCTGATACTTTGTAGATGTTATTTTTGGTAATCTTATTTTAGTCTTCTGGAGGGAGATCTTTCTTCTCTGATTCCACAACTTCATAAGTTCCACTTACATTTTGTTATTTTAATACATAATTTTCTGTTGAATCAAAAACAGGCTAGTCTTCCTAATGAAAATTTTCAAACCACTCTTTTATTTTAGGTTTTTCTTTTTCTTTATAACTGGAAAATGGGATTCTTGGCACCAGAAAACGGAAGGTTTATCGCTAAAAACTTTAATTTTGGCATTATTTGCCATTTAAAGAAAATTACATACTAAAATGAAAAATCAAAATAATAATCAAGTAAATTTCAAATATTTCGGGCTAGGTTATGCAACATCAATAACTTCTTCTCCAGATGTTCTTTATTAGAACAATGTTCTCTATCATTTAAAATACATTTTTATCTTATGTAAAAGAATTAAGTTTAACATCCACTGATATCTACCAATTGAAGTGGGAATAGTTCTTGTTACTTAAGATTAGTTTTTTAGAGTCCGATTTACTAATAAAAGAATGGGTTTAATCTAGATCAACTAGAAGACAATTGTTGGTGGCTTCTTTCAATCACAACCTGACAAATTCATGATGCAAACCTGGTTTGCTGTTGCCAGACTTCTAAACGCAACTATGTGCGCAGTAGCTTAAGACATTTGTCCAAAATACGGGGGGGGGCAGTCATAAAGCTAGTCTTCGGAGGCCAGCTTCAAGTTTTACATGAAATTATATAAATCTTCAAGTCAAAACCAAAACACAAGAAGTATTAATTTTTCGTATAATTAAAGAAAATCGCAGCATATAAAGTTACAAGGGCTGCTAGTTTCAACAAAGGCAGGACGGATGAAACCTTTGAAACTTAGCAGTATATAAGGTGTCTTGATATAACTGGGAATTTGTATCTCTACAACTTCTTTAGATAATTCTTCATCTTTATATTGATTGTGAACTGGAGTATAACCTTCAATCAAATTCACATTCGTTTCAATAGGTCTCGTACATAATTCTTTCAGCACTGTTAATTCAAACTGAATTGTATTTTTATTTATCGCACTTACAGTTGTATCTGCATTCAGGGTTTTTCCTTTTGTTTGCTTATCTTTTTCTTTTAATAGACACAAGAATTTCTCATTCATAAGATGATAATCTTCAATGGATGGATTTTTTTTGTTTTCATACAAATATTCACAAAGGCAAAAACAGATAGATCTATCTTTTGCAAAATAATATTGTCCAGAGTAGTATTCTTTTCTTTTGTTAAAATTGACAAAAATGTGGTTTAAATTGATATAATCTACTCTGTGGCCCTGACACAGTTTGTGAATCATGCTATTAAGTTTATTCAATTTTTTTCAGTTAGAAAGTTCATCTTGTGATGCTTGACAGGGAATAATTTTACTGACGATAATTTGACTGATTCCTTATTCTTTTAATTTCTGAAGTATAGTATCTTAGTTATGGAGAAATTTCTCTGGGTGGAAATTTACATCAAGATGTTTGTCAAAACCCGAAATCATTGAAACTTTAGTTGTATTTTTTGGAAGTTTCAGCAGACAGTCCTTAAGCATGGTGGAAGGGTTACCATTTTTACATAAAAGATGAGATAGTAATGACCAATTTGAAAGATTAGTATATTATAACTTGTTCTTGAGAAAATTGACTACTATTCTGTCTCCGAGTACGATGAAGTTTTTATACATAAAATACATAGGGCAATAGTCGCTTTCAAATTTTTTTGGGTGTGATGGGAGGGTATTATTTTACTGGGTGTCTGATTTTTCACTAGAATTGTTCTAATTTTTATTTAATTTTTTTATATTATTTATTTTTTCAGCGATTCTATTGGTACATGCACTTCCTGATTGCTATTAGGAGTTGGAGGATTTAGTTTTACATTTCTGTTTGAGGAACATTTTCAAATGTTTCTCTCCTTTTGTCAGAGTCAAATGAGGGAATTTGAACTTTATTCACTTTTGGTTTTTGATTTGAATTATTATTTGAGTAAAACTTATTATGTTGAAAAAGTTTTTTACTTCCAGATGTACTCCCTGTCTTTTTGTTTTCTGTTTCCAGCTCACATTCACTTTCTTTCTAGTAAGGATACTTCAACTTGTGTTAAACCAACAGCGCTGTTTATATTATTCTACAGCTTTTTCACATTTTTCTGAAGTGTCTACGTTGCTTGATCGGACCCATTAAAAATCATCAGGTGGGATTTGATCCAATATTTTCTTGAGAATATTCAGGTTAAAAAGGCCATGGAATTTGCGGGGAAGATTTTTTCCAAGATGTTTGATAATATAATCTGCGCCTATGTTGACACCGATAAGTATACTAGCCCAATATTGGAGGTAGGCATGGAAATTGGTAAAGTTGGAACTTCCAAAAGAAGAATTTTTGAATCAAAAGTAACAGTTATTGTGGATTTTGGAATTCTACTTTCTTTGTTTGAAATTAGTGGCCATACATTCTAAACCACTACTTTTCTTCGATTTGTGGTGTCAAGTGTGGAACCAGTAGGATTCCTGAATGAGCTAGTAAAAAAGGACATCAGCTTCTTTATTATCAGGTACGTGTTTCATGACATGGTCTTTGAATTCATTTTGAAACTGTAGGGGCGTTCGATCATATTCTTTTGGTCTGGAATAAGGTTTTACCGCACAAATTTTGGCTTGAATATTTTGGAGGGCTTTGTTTGCACCTGCAGATTGAGAATTGTTTGATCGATGTTGTCTTCTCTTTTTAGACATATTAGTATCTTTTTCATTTTCCTAGGAATCGTAGTCATAAGAACTATTTTCAGATGAGTTTTGTTCTTCAGAGCTCGAATCTAGGGTGTCATCATTTGACCTATGAGGGGCTCTTGGAGAGGCACTTGTTGATCATCTTTTCCTCACACTACTACCATTGGCAACATTTTCATCAGGATTAGGAGTCGATGTCTTTATTCTAGGAGAACCTATTTTTATTTTCATTGCCATTAAATTATTGATACGTTCACAGATATCTTTATGTTATTCTTTCACATTCTTGTCAGACTTTTTCATTCATTTAATTATTGATTTGGTATCTCCATACAGTTTAGTGTAAACATTCTTATATTTAACTAGTTACTCATTCTTTTTTGTTAATTATTTTTGAATTGTCACTATCATAGCATGTAGGTTTTCTAGTTTAGAAATACATTTGCTTAAATCCTTATACTTATTTTCTAAAAATAAAATACAGGTTTTGCTGAAGTAGTGATAATTTTAATTGGTTTATGTACTTCGTCATACTGTTTGGGAGTAATCAGAGTCTTTAAGATGCCTTGAATTTTATTATAAAAAAATAGGCTTAATAGGCTTATACCCAAAAACTTACAAAATGATAGCGATCTTTTTGGCAAGTTTTATGGTTGCTGTCCCAGAAAGTCTTAGGGACTACTGAAAACATGCTTATAATTAAGTACACTGGAAATTGATAGTGTGTTTTATTTACATTAAGTAACAAATAAATTTTGATAGAACACACATATTCTAGAAAAGTCGGGGCTTAAACTACTGATGATAGTTAATCGTTTAATTTGTCCTGTTTCTGAGAAACTTAAAACAAAATTTATAGAGCAAGGATCTTTAATAATTTTGTAATGCAAACAATAAAAAAGGCAGAAAACATGGGGTGAACCAAAGTTCTTTTACATTATTCTTAAAAAAAAGAAATAGCCCTAATAAGTCAGAAAGCAGAAGGTAAGATCAACAATTGAGTATAATGCAGAAGACAAAGTATCATAAATAAATATGATAGGTTTATCTTAAAACTCAACAAAAATTTTAAGGACAAGTTGAAATTGATTTTATTAATGTGTGGGTAGGAAGGAAAATCAGATAGAAATGCAGAATTCAGTTAAGTTTGGTTCTTAGCGGTAAATACCTTGATAGCTTTTTAGAAAAAAAAAAAAAAAAAAAAAAGAGAAAAGAGAAGAGATTATTTTGGGAGTCAGAATGAAAATAATATCTATAATAATTTGGGTCTGGCAATACATAAAAAGGTTTAGGTGTGATACCAAAAATATTTTATTAGACACAACAGGATCGATCAATTAAATCATCAAAAAAAGGGAAAATGTGGAGTGGAGGAGGACAAATCTTCCGTGTCACACAGCCCAAAAATTTCAAAAATCAGAATATCCTAGGCACCAATTTGAAATTCACTTTATGCAAAAATTAAAATCAGAAATCAGACTTAGAACAAAACCTAACAGCAATAATTATTGACTGGTACAAACAAAATGTACAAACATAATCAATAACTACGTACACATGTAAGAAAAGTAACAATCTGATGAAGTACTGATGTAGTAAAATGGCTGACAATCAGCAACAGAGACCGGACAAAACAATGGCCTTGTGGTGCGATCATATGTACAGAGTAACAAGAATCAAAGTGGCACTGTGATTTTGATATTTTTGTAACAATTTTGAAATTTTACTTTAAAAAAAGGTATTTTAGCAATGAAAATGGGTGCTGGATCAACACTTCGAAGCCGCGATTTTATTACAATTGGTGGTTACCTCATGGATTTTTGTCAACCAGAACCCTAATTAAAAATGGTTCAAAATTTTGATATATGCAAGAAAATTCACACGGAGGTCCCTGTTTGGGTGCCTGATGTGTAAAAAATCAAAAATGTGTAAATTGAAAGAGGAAGTAAAGGTTACTCATAGAGATCTATTCATGTTCACAGGTGATGAGTGAGAATTGTAAAAAATGTGATGTGCCAGCTGGGTGACCTTGTGTCACCACAAGAAATACCAAAAAGCACACACAAAATCACACCCGAAATTCACCAATAGTAAAATATACCATCAGGATAACGTAACTTACCAGAGTCCAGTTTTGTACAAATAATGCAGAGAATGGATAGCCAGCCATAAATTGGATTTGTATTACCAAAACCTCCAAATTTTTACAATCTGTTTTAAATTTCAATTTAGAACCAGAAATGAGCTATCTATCAAGATAATTTACCTCATCATAGGAAACACAGCATCAACTAAATCGTATATTTCTCTTGAAGGTGCCCTCAATACCTCTTTAGCCTAGAGACATGGTAGAAATAAAAGAAACCATGACGAAATTAAACAACTGGCTTGGTATATTAAACATTAATATGTGTATGAATTTCAACAATAATAAAGACATACCAAAATAATAATGTAGACGAATATACTGATGAATTAAACTTCAAAACAAAATGGAATACTTTTTATAAATCACTACTGGATGTTGAGTAAAACGGAGACATCAAAATAACTTAAAAAACATGGAACATGATTGGAACACTTTAAAACAAAGTTTAATTTCAACTATAGTTGAATAAGACGAAACAACTCCATCTTAATCAAATGTAGCATAAATTATTTGGTTGATAAATTTTGTCCCTTTTCTTATCAAGATAAGAAAGAGGAAAAATATATCAACCTTGGAAAAACATATGAGACTTAATGAAAACCCACTGTAGTAGGTTTTCATCAATTGTTCAAACCAAAATATGAAGTATACTACGACGCTAACAAAATTATGAATTAGAATTGCACTTCATAGGTTAGCAGGTGCAAGGAGCTTAGAAAACAAAATTACAATTTGTGATTTCATTTTTTCATTTTTCTTGCCTTTTAGAATAAAATATTCAAAATTTATCTTCGGAAGGGAATTTTAAATGATTTGAATTTTATTTGTAAGATTCAAAATAGTTGAATAGCAGAAGTCTCTTTCATAAACATTGATAGTGAGGATAAATGAGAGAAATTACATGACAGCAAATACTTTGGTAAAATTTTATCGATAGTAACAATCTCATTAATTCAATAAATAATCGTGAAAATGCTATAATTGTAGTTCAGATTTTTTCTTAAAAAAGAAATGCTGAAAAAAGACTGAAAGAAATATCAATATATAAAATGAGAAACATTACTTCATTCAAGTTACATTTAATTTTTTGAAAAAAAGTATGAACATTTATATGAGTATTTTTTAATATCAACATGAATTTCTCAAAAAATTACGTCAATATAGTGTTAGGTTCTTCTTTAAACTAAAAAAAAAAAAAAAACTAAATGGGGACAAAAAATAAAATGTGTGTATCTGAATGACAATTACACTAGACAAATATTAAACCCACTAGTTCTGATCATAAAGAAAAAAATAAAATAAAATATTCATATATGTATATAGAATATGGTCAGTTTGAGCATAAATACATACAATATAATAATCATGAATAAAATTCTACTCGAAGATCTGTAGTGAAATTCAAGATAGGTTCCAATCTTTTCCTCTAAATAAAACCATTTTGAGAACTTTTTGAAGAGGAATGTAATGAAATTCAGTTATTAGATAAAGGCTGAATTTGATGGAAAAAAAAATTAAATAAAAAATACGTAAATATTATATTGATTATTTAAATTTTGAGAATCAGTCATTTCAGATGAAAATTGCTGTATATGTAGTGCATTTTTTAACAAAGTTTTAATTCTGTTAAACTTCCCCAAAAAATGGTGTGACTCTAGGGAATATTTACAAAATTTGACTATAGGTATGTGATAAATAAAAAAAAATTTTTACCAACACTTCTCTAAATTTAATTTTACTTAAACGAGGGAAAAAATAGACGTAACAAGCACTGAAACAAATTTCAGCTGTCAAATTATTGAGAAATAAAAAAAGTAATGAATTATAAATTAAAGCACTCACTTTTTTAGATGAAATAAGAGTTTTGTTTTTGATTTTTGTTGGCATTACACTGATTGTTTGAGCACTTGTTGGCTACATTGATGTACAGCACCACTGTAATTACCACTAGAAGAATATTCTTTTTATAACTTACTTCTTCTTCTTGTACTTGTAGTGTTAACATCTTCTTGCTCTCTATAAAATAGTGTTTACTTGGTGAAGTACTGGAGTGTTATTTATTATTTAGTTATTACAGTATACACAATTAATATATTTAATGTGGACATGAAACCCCCAATGTCCAATATAGATCCCAAAGATTTCAGTACCAATGCAGGTATTTGTAAATATTCTATACTTTTGAGGCTGTTTGGTGACAGAGGCGGAGGTAAGTGGAGTTTGACCTCATTAAAATAAGTCTGTCGACAGCAATTAATTATTCTAATTGCATATTATACTGCAGTGTATGTAATTATGTGAAGATGGAGAATGTGCACATATTAATTTATTTTTATTTTTTTGTATCTCATCAAACAGAAAAAATGTCTAGAAGGAGTATGGAGATTAAAAGGAGAAGAATATGGAGATAAATAAAAACTGCTATTGGAGAGGAAAAATGGCGAAATATTCTGGAGAAACGAATATATTCTATCAAAGATATCTTAATATTACATTGTGTGCGTAATAAAATTAGGCACATTGATAAAAAAATAAAATAAAAAAAACTGTATATATGTGGAGAATAATATAAGTTTAGAGATAGTAAAAGAATGGTGATGACATGGAGAAGGTCAAAGGAACAGGATGTCGGTGCCAATATCAGTCGCCAGCTCGCTATATTGTCGCCAAATTCCTAATCCTTTGACGCGTTTGAGAAACATCGATGTTAAACGGAGAACAAACGACAAGGAGATAATAGAGATCACTACCACACAACTCGGCTGGTGTATGTGTGAGTATGTGTGAGTGAAATACGTTGTGAATTCACTAATACACGCAACTTGCGGAACACGAACAAACGTGAGAATGTTCATTGCCTGCCTTGCCCCATCATTGCTGAAAGGAGTTAGCTATATATACAGATGCATTCTTTTGTATTGGGTTTTTTTATTGAATTTTGAGAAAATCAGATAAGGAGAATTGGCCAATCAGGATGAAGGATCAAGGTCGAACCATTTTAATTGCGAAGTTAGTGAGGTCGATCTATTTTTGGCGATCTTCATTTGCTCTGAAACAACTGGTCGAGTTAAGTTGTCGTCTTCCAGTTTGTGACACCAATGGTGTTTATTGTATGGAATTTGTTCCTCATTAGTATCTTATTGTGGTTTATTACATCGACACCATATTCGTTTGTGATTTCATTAGTTCGGTTATCCTTTCGTGAATATTTTCGACACTATACAAAATAATTTTTGTTAAATTAATAATTTCTTTTGTTGGTGTCACGTGGGTACCTGAATGGTACACAAGACCACCATTTATTGGAGTTTTGGAGATAGTCTAGTTACAATTACTTTACAAGGAGAAAGATCGGTGAGTAATTCATGATTAATTAATTGAAATAAATGGAGTTATTTTCAAATTTGGTTCGATCTGGTTTACAATCCTTCTCCTTTAATTAGTCAAGTAAGATGGAGATACTTAATTACCGGTAGGAGGAAAATTATTTGCGTAAGCTAGGAGTTTATTGGTGTGATGAAACATGTTTCTAATAATCGTTTTAAGCTTTGGAAAAATTAAAAGAGCTTAGTACAGGGAGTGATTATGAATATAAACATCGATGTGTAGGGTGCCACCGTAAATTTTTTTTGGAGTAAAAATTCAAAAGTTAACCACCGCATACAGTTGCCTAATGGAGAATTGGAGAAGGAGATGCGTAAAAATAGCTCCCCTGCTATTCAGAATACCTTTACTGTAGGGAGTAAAGAATACAGTAAAGCTATTAGGTGTTGTAGGAGTCATGAGATAATTTGAATTGGTGGTAGGATCGAGTGTATCATTATGTGATTATAATATTAAATACCACCATAGGCTCTATTGGAGAAAAGGAGATAGAGGAAAAAAATCCATCTCAAAGTCAGAGTAATGTAATAAGAGGCTGAAATACACTCAATCCACAACAATCTTTGTTTGAGGGTTGACTATATGGATGGACATTGCATTCACGGACTGAAATATAGTTGACTTACTATCTCTGTAGATGTGTGTGGGTTCCTCACATTAAACAAGATGGTGTTCCGAGTTATGTATAGCAATGTTCGTTATCATAGTTCAGGAGCAAGGTCATACATTTCCCTCCAAATTTATTAATGGAGAAGAAGAAGATAAATACTCCGTAATGGAGAAAGAGCCAAACGGACTTCGAACCAAATAATATTAAATATAAAATAGGAGTAAGAATTTTGTACTAATACAATGTATTCTTTAATTAGTAAGATGCTGATAGGTAGAAAGGCGAAGTCTGGAGAGAGAGATGGTATGCAAACCCGCAAACAGAGAGGTGGCAATAGCAATGTGTCTGATTCAGCCTCATCTTACTCTGAGTATGCGGTGGAGGAGTATTTGGAGGAAGAGTTGGTCGGTGAATCCGACCAATATGAAGAAGTCAACCCACAGATGGAGAGTCGCCTTCTTGAAGAAAGAGTTGAATGGAGACAAGGTAAACTGTGATGATTTTTGGGGTTGCTCATTTTGTTTAATGCTTTGAAATGGAGAAGGAGTAAGTGACGTCACACTTACTTATTTGTTGTCCCCTTTGTTATAGTTAAATCTAAAGCAGCTGTAAAAGAAATGGTGGAGAATACGAAATCGAAGATGGGCAAGAAACCGGCTTTGTCAAAAGCAGCCACACCTGGGAGAGCTCTCCAAAAATCAGTGGCTAAAATATCGACATCGAAACCTATGTCATCAGAAAAGCCATTGGTGAAAAAGCCTGCACAGTCTCTCGCCAATTACAAAATCAGTGCAACACGCGACTCAGAAGGTGATGGTGGAGAAATTGCATAACACGGAGGAGATGCCAATGTCTTCGCACGAGACGGATGCCTGAAGCTTGGCAGCGGAGGTGGCAAAAAAATGTTTTGAGGCTATGAGGCAGGAGAAAGAAAATGTTGCACACCAAATGGAGTTGCTGGAGGTTTCGGAGTTAAAATGCCGCATTATGTCATTGGAGAGTACACTAACCGAGTTTACAAATCAGGTATTTATTGAAAAATCTAATAAAGATGTCGATATGCAAAATGAGATTGGAGAAAATGAAGTAAATAGAGGACTAGGAGATGGAGAAAAGCCAATAAATAACGAACCTGAGGAGAAAGTTACAGAATTGGAGAGAAACATTAAAAGGGAGTTTTTAGAAATCCTTGTTGATGCATTAAAAGGAGAAAGTGACTTACCTGAGGAGTCTGATAAAAAATTAAAATTGGAGACAGTTTTAACAAGAGACAATGTAAAATGTGAATACAAATTAACGAGGAATTTGAGATATGATTTATGGTTCGATTATCTTAGATTGGAGTTAATATCAAAGGATTTGTATGGAGTCATTGAAAGTCCGGAGAAGGAGATAGAAAAATTTAATAATAAAGAAAAGGAGTTGCGATCAAACCTAGTTCGTGATATAATTATCAATCACATTGATGGTAATTACCACAAAATGATTGTATCAGAGAACGATCCTAACACAATTTTAAATATTTTGAAAGAGTTTAAAAGGTATGAATCTCACAAGATGTCGGAGGCATTGAGAAAAGAGCTCACACTGTTAAGATACAATCCTTCATGGGAGAAACCGTATCAATTCTTCAACCGATTTGATGAATTGATACAGCAATATGAAAGTAATCAGGAGAATGATCAATTAGTGGAGAAGGAGAAAAGGAGTTACTTTTACATGGCTGTCTCCAAGTGCTCAAAGATGATTGAAACAATAAATTTTATTACAAAATGCCAAAATAATATAGGCCTTTCGATTGAGGAGTTAAAATGCTTAATGTTACAGGCGGAGGCAAATAAGCAAACAGAGAAGAAATCTGATGGAGTTGGATGTGGAGCTACAGTGGCGGCTCAGGCAAATATTGTTTACGAGGGTTTAGGAGGAATTTGACCAGGAGTAATACGCACATTGTCCCCTCTGAACAATGTACGCTGCTACAATTTCAACAGTATGGGCACTTTGGAGTAAATTGCCCAAATCCTGCAGTGGAAGGGAGAATGTGCTAAATGTGTGGAGTAGTCACAACAACACACATTTCAGCAACATATCCCAAGAGAGGGAAAATGCAACTGGTTGTACCAGACATAAGAATTCAGTATCGTAGAACTGGATTTGGAGCAACACACCTTGGTGGGAGAGGAGTATTTTTGCATGGCCACAGAGTTGGTTGTGTGGTATACCAGCCATTCTGGTTGGATATACTCCATCAGGTTACTTACTCTATAACCCAGAGAGACGTACATTTTAACGAGAAAATAGTTTATAGGGAGAAATATAAACTATCGGAGAAAAATAAACATATTGATAACGACTGGTTTGATAAATTTAAAATGGAGTTTGAATTGGAGAAAGAAGAAGAAACACCCGCTTCAACAGGAGTTAAATGGAGAAAATCAAGGAGACTGTCTGAGGCAAAAAAAAACAAAAAGTTGAAGTGTTTAATATTGTAGGAGAAAACTCTATTAATATTGGAGACTCGGAGAATAATACGGACGAGTTCACTTATATAGCCTTGGCCGAAATAAATGAGGATCCTAAAATGTATATGGAGGCAATAAGTTCCTCTAATAGCCAGGAGTGGAGAGAAGCTATAAAGGAGGAATTGAACTCATTAAAAGAACACCAGGTGTGAAGTATTATAGACCATCCAGTTGTTGATGAATATGGGAGAAAATTAAATGTCATAAATTCTCGTTGGTTATTTGAGACCAAAACGGAGCCACATGGAGGAATCCGCTATAAAGCGAAATTAGGGGGATGAAGATTTAAAGACAAAATAGAGTTAAGTTTATTGGAGATATATGAGCCAGTAACACCTTTGACAACTGTAAAAAATTTACTATTAATTGTAAATAAGTATAACTTGGGGATTTGTCAACTGGATGTGAAAATGGTGTTCTTATATGGAGAAGTAACCACCCCAATATATATGGAGATTCCTGAGGGAGTGGAGATAAACCCTTTGGAATGGGCAAACAAGATCTGTAAATTAAATAAATCAATTTACAGTCTAAGAACGAGTCCAAAAAGTTGGAATGTTCTTTTTACCGCAGAAATGAATAAAATTGGCTTGGTCAGTGATGTTAAGGACCCCTGTCTGTTTGAATGGAGAAAAGAGATAAATTTGTTATACTTCTAGCATATGTCGATGACATATTATTATCTGGAAGTTGTTTGGAGTTAATTTCAACTTAAGGAGAATCTACAAAAAATATTTAAATATTCGGACATGGGAACACCTAAAGAATATTTAAGTATTGAAATAGAAAGAAATCCGAGTCTTAACAAATTGGAGCTAAAACAGTATCATTTTATTAATAAAGTTTTGAGGAGATTTAAAATGGAAAACTGTAAGCCTTGCAAAACACCTATGGTGTCAAGGCAACTTAAATGAAGAAATGAAAATAATTACGAACAGACAGAGGAACCACAAATTGGAGAAAAATATCAGTTTAGAGAGGTGTCAGATGTCTGTTATATCTGACTGGAGGAACAAGACCAGATATAGCATTGGCAGTAAACCTAATGAGTAGATGTTAATCAAACCTTACATCGGAGAACATTTAGGAGATAAAAAGAATATTCAGATATCTTAAATATATGGAGAATGTCGGACTAATTTATCTTGGAGAAGGTGATAATTTAGAAGGTTACTCGGATGCAAGTTGGGGAGATTGCCCAGTAACTGGAGCTTTCACTGTTGGTTATGCTGTTAAATTATTTGGAGATGTAATTGCGTGGAAGTGTTACAAACAACGATGTGTAACCACTTCCACCTGTGCAGCTGAGTTTATAGCCATAAGTGAACTGGCCAAGGAGATAGAAACTCAAGCTGAAATAGTGGAGAAAATAATAGGAGTTTCTTATTTACCAGCAACAATTTACTGTGATAGTAAATCCGCTATTGAAGGAGCTCAGATGGTAGGAGCACCAGGCTTAAAATATGTACACATAAGATATCATTACGTGAGACAAGCTCAACATGATGGTAAAGTAAATTTAGTTAAAATTGTATCAGAAGAACAGGAGGCTGACATATTTACTAAACCTTTGCCAATAGAGTATTTGAAAAATTAGTACGGAGAATATTAAATATTAAGGACAACACCAACCATTGAAAACTGGAGTATAATATATATCTAGTTATGAATCAAATGTTACTGGAGAATTAGTAACATGAAATAATTTATTTGCAGACAAACAGTAGACACGTATGCAGTAGATCGGAGATGAAACGGAGAAAACCTTTATACCTCAAAAAGAAAAGATCTTGTCAAAATAATTCATTATTATTTAAGTACTACCGACCCACTTGTAAATATGTTTTGTTCTCGGGAGGAGTAATTATTATTATTATTTGTGTGTTATTTGATTTTTTTTTTATGTTTTTGTTTTGTATTTTTTAAATTACATGAATTTTATTATTTTGTACAAACTCGATATTTTATTTCGGAGAAAAGTGATAGATAAATTGCTTAAATAGTCTTATGGTGGCTTAAGGCTAATTAAGTAATAATAAACAAGTTTTTGATATCTTTTGGTAATTTTTTGAAGTTTTACCTTGTGGAGTGAAAGGGTTTCTTCGAATAGGAGTAACAATCGGAGAAATAGACGTTTTTCTTGTCTTACAAGTTTTACTCTAAGGAGATCTAAAACGGAGTTGAGAAAATGGAGTATAGATTTTGGAGAAATCTAAGTTGAGGTTTTTTTACTCTTCATACGGTTTTTACTCTTCATACGGTTTTTCCTCAACAATAGGAGTAAATTTTATTTCGATAAAACTGGAGTTTTTCCATTCTAATGATTTTCTCCAAAAATAAAATTTCCTTTACCGCATCAATGACAGATTATTCAAGAACTTGAAGCCAACTGCGTCACTCAACCAAGGAGGGAGTGTTGGCATTACACTGATTGACTGAGCACTTGTTGGCTACACTGATGTACGGCACCGCTGTAATTACCACTAGAAGAATATTATTTTTATAACTTACTTCTTCTTCTTGTACTTGTAGAGTTAACCCCTTGTTGTTGTTCTCTATAATAAAGTGTTTACTTGGTGCGTACTGGAATGTTATTTATTATTTAGTTATTACAGTATACACAATTAATATATTTAATATGGACATGAAGCCCCTAATGTCCAATAATTTTTTATGGCAAATTTGGGTCTTGAAACACATGACGCTTATCTGGTACATGAAAATTAGAATGGATGAGAATTTATACGAATTCGAGTTTGAAATTAATTTTACCCACCACAGTGGTACTTTACCGACAAAAAATTGTTTAAGACAAAACAAGATGAACGCAAAAATACGAAAAAACAAATTTTTTGAGCCAAAAATCATGAAATTTCAGCTCATAAAAATGGAAAAGGCGAACCATAACACGATTGTTACGATTATTAATTAATATTCTCTACAATAAAGTAAGAAAAACATAGAAAATACAATAATAATTAGCAAAAATGAAAGTAAATCACCATTAAGTACGCAGTTGATGACAATAAAAAGTACAAGTTCATACTGATGCAAAAACGTGCCTCATCTATTTTTTTAGCTCCTGACATAATTATGGCCACAATATTAGTGGGCATACATATGTGCTTTCAGTAGGTATTGCAGCGTCTCCCGACACATGGGTACAAATTGAACCATCAATTAGCTATTATTATAAGCCGGCATTTAAAAAAAAAAAAAAGTTACTTTTTTTTTTAAATGAGCCCTTTTGGTCTCCAATTGTTGTTAGGGCTGTAACTAAGCTTAGCAGCACTGCATGGCATCTTTAGCAGGTAAAGTTGGCTGCATAATTGATTTTATAATAGTATTATTTTATTACAAAAAAATTTCAGATTATTATTAAAATTTTGGAAATTGTAACGTTTTAGCATTTATACTATTTTTGGAATTCACTCCATTTTCGTTATTTTTCCCAAATTTTTTAGTTGTACATAGATGTGTAGGTTTTGGAAGTTTTATCCCAGCCTCTTAACCTTGTATTTTTGGTTTTGTTTCCTAATTTTGTCAAATTGGCCTACCAATTTGTGCTATTTTTTGTACTTCGTAGTATAGCTAAAATTATCAGTCATCAGACTCGTATTTTTAGAAATTAAAGAATGTAAATTTTTTGGTGTAGTGATTGTGGGGACCCACTTGCATGAAGAATAGGGGATCCAACCCCTCGACAACAGTCGCTGCCCCAAAGGGCTGGCAAATAATTGTCCTCGTGACGTAAAACACAAATTAATTTTGTTCGATCGTAATTACCTGCAAGTACATGCAGGTAATCTATGAGTACCAAATCTTGACATACCTCGACAATCGGACAAAGTCACGATCCATACACCAACCAGCCATCCATCTCTTATCACCATAAGAGATGACATAACCGAGCCATCCTCACTTACATACGTATTTCTTACATACGCGTGTTTGTGTGCGTGTAATTAAGCCAGTATAAAAACCGTCCGAACCGGCTCTAAAATTGCCAGTGTTTGCTTTGGTTTTGGCTTACCCATATATAATATATGAAGTGGCTGAACACGCTTAAATTCTGTTGAATTTACCTTGTTGTGAGAATGCTTTCTCACAACAAGGTATTCCACAGTGGTGACCCCAACGTGATTTTTGGCTACGTCGTGCAGTGTCTGGAGGCTTGTTGCGCCCTACAAAAATTTGGTGTGTTGCTCTGGCAAGAAACTTGCTTGCTCCGCAAATACAAAAATTTTTTGCAGACTAGACACCTTTGGTTGTCGAAGTAGAGTCCGCTGAAGTGGGAATTTATACCCTCTGTCTTAAAATATATAAACAAGGAGGAACCAGACAGTAGACCTGGAGGAAGCAGGTTACACTCATACCCCAACCCCTCCGACTTTGAAAATACATCAGTCTTAGTAAAAGGCCTTCAACACCCAGAATAAGTATGACAGGGGCTGCAGTAAATAAAGAGGAATTAGCAGTCAAAATGTTGAAAAGTGGTCAAACTTTAAGCCAAAGTTCTGACCCAAAAACACCTACCCTACAAATACAGGAGCCAGTGTTTTCAATCAGCAGGGAAGGATATAATTCTGCGGAATATGTTTGTCATCAAAAAGACATAGCAACGGTTCCACTACCAACCGGAACTGACAACCTGCAACCATCACAGGGAGGTAGTGCTCAGCCCCAGCTGACACCCAAAGTCTTGGCGCAAATTATGCAACTTTTGCAGCTACAGCCAGGGCAGAACCCTAACTTCTTTAGATGGAGGATAGAGATCCCAGAATTTCTGCCAATGAGGTAGATTTGTGATTGACTCTATTAGAAGACAGGTTCAAAACTGAGAACATACAGTCAAACCAGCGGTATCTCCACCTCTGCAGAGGCATGCCTCACAGTTAATCTGCCACATTCCAGATATCATGGAATGCCCTTTGACAGAAGATGACAAATATCCCTGGTTTGTCAAGCAGTTCAAAAATGTATTTGGCAAAACTAAAAATCATATCATTGATGATATGATGAGAGGTATGAGGATGGGGGTTGATAAACCCTCAATTTTCATGACAAAATTGCGACAGAAGGCGAATAATAATAGTAGCCCCTTCCATAATGTCAATCAATTCTGCAAACAACTACCACAAAGTGTTGTGCAGTGCCTAGCTGTTGTGGGTTCAACAATAATTAATACTTCCTCAGACTCAGACATCCTTGCAAAATCAGCAGACAATGGGCTGGAATACATCAGGTCAAAGCCTTTGGTAAGTGCAGTGTCTGCAGAGACTGGGGAGATTGCTCAACTTCAAGCTCAAATAGCTCAGTTGTATAAAAACATTAAAAGGAACAAAAGCCAGAACTCAAACAAATTTAGTAGCAACTAGCACCAGCGATTTAAATCCAGAAACAACAACAATAGCTGCAATAGCAATGGACGCCAGTCCTGGTCCAAAGACTGAAGATCCAGTTCCAAGAAAAGGGGTCAGAGTTCAACTCACCCACAAACATCATCTCCCAATACCCAGTCTCGAAATTAGGATGATAAAATTTGTTTCTTCCACAACAGGTTTGGCACAGAGGCCACCAAATGCAACAACCTCTGCAAATGATGGGGCAAATCCTATACAAAAGAAGCGTCAAACTAGAATAAGGGGCCATCTATGCGGCCAAAGACGCCTTAGAAAAATACTCATACCGCCTGTTCTTAAAGGATAGGACAAACAGGAAAAGGTACTTAATAGACTCCGGTGCAGACCTGAGCATATTTCCAGTTAATGAATATCAAAAAGTACATCCTCCAAAATACTATCTCTATACTGTGAATTGTCAAACCTTCCAGCTTATGGACTTGAAACCAGCAAAGTCAACATCGGACATAGGAAAAATATGACATGGTCCTTCATGGTTGCTGATGTTACAAACCCATTCCTGGTTGCAGACTTTCTTGCACATTTGAGCCTGATCATTGACCTTAAATATGGCAAACTGATCGATAGTGAAACTAAATTTTGTGTGGATGGCAAAAAGCATGCTTACAGAATGGACACAAATATATCCAGCTGTACCAAAGTCGACGAACAATTCCTACAGATTCTGTCTGACTATCCTGGAGTCACTCAACCATCAATTTGCAGGCATCCAACCTCAAACCTGGTACTGTTCGTTATATAGAGACTAAAGGACCATCTTGCCATGCTAGAGCACGAAGCTTACTGCTTGACAAACTCAAAGTGGCATGGGAATACTATGACCGCATCATCAAGGAAGGCATATGTTGCCCCTCGAAAAGCTCATGGAATTCCCCTATCCACTTGACCAAAAAAGCAAGTGGAGAGTGGCAAATTGTTGGAGACTACAGGACCTTAAATGCCAAAACAGTTCCTGATTGCTACCCAGTCCCCAATATTATGGACTTCAACACGAATATGAAGGGTAAAACAATGTTCACAAAAATTGACATCAACTGGGCATTTCACCAAATTCTTATGGCTGTCCAGGACATACCAAAGACAGCGGTTACAACCTCCTTTGGTCTATTCGAATACCTTCGAATGCCTTTTGGACTTCGCAACTCAGCACAAACTTTCCAGACATTTATCAATAGACTGTTTAAAGAATTGCCGTTTGCATATGCATACTTGGATGACATTTGCATTTGCTCTGAAAGCAGTGAGCAGCAGCACAAGGAGAATGTAAGAGCTGTAATACAATGTATACACACTGCCGGACTTACTATCAACGTAGGTAAAAGTTTATACAAACAGACTGAAATTGACTTTCTCAGCTACAAAGTCTAAACCAAAGGCATTTCCCCCTTGAAGACCAAAGTCAAACTAATATTGAATTTCCCAAAACCCTCAAATGTCACTGAACTAAGGCGTTTGTTGGGTATGGTGAATTTCTACAGACGTTGCATGAAGAATGCAGCAGCCGAACAAAGTTAGCTGTTTGCAAAAGAAAGATAAAACTCCACTCCACTGGAATGAAGAAGCCGAAGAAACCTTTGGGAAAATCAAAGAAACACTGGCAAATGCAACATTATTGGCTCATCCAGACAAAAGTCTGCCATTATGCGTAAGTACAGATGCCTCAGATTTTGCTATTGGTGCAACCCTGTGCCAATTGGATAAAACTTCTTGGGGAAGCTCTCCAAAACAGAAAAGAATTATAGCACATATGATTGGGAATTGCTCAGAATTTTGCTGCATTGAAGCATTTCAGGCACCAATTAGAGGGTAGATGTTTTTCTGTGTAAAAAGACCATAAACTTCCAACATATGCCTTCACACAAAAAGCAGAACTGGCATCGCCGAGAAGAGCACGACAATTAGACTATATTGGTCACTTGACTACATACATTCAGTATATACGTGGAGAACTTAAACTTCAGCAGATGCCCTAAGTAGAATCGAAGCTATCTCAGCTCCTGTCCAATTACCTCATACTGAAATAGCTAAAGCACAGCTTAAAACTGCAGAATTTTAAGAGTTGTTATCAAACGATGATACTACTCTCAAATTGAGACAGCAAAATATTTCCAGTACTGATTGTTTTTTAACATGTGATGTCAGTACAGGTAAGAATAGGCCATTTCTACTTGTAAAATATCACAAATTGGCTTTCAACAGTATACATAATCTATCACATGCTGGACCAAAATGCAGTGCTAATTTAGTCTCGGCAAGGTTTGTGTTACCACAAATGAAGTCTGACTGCAACAAATTGGCTCGCAGTTGCCTGAACTGTCAAGAATCCAAAATAGGAAGACACACTCGCTCACCCCTCAAATCCTTCAAACAGAGTGGTTTAAATCTGTACATATGGACTTGGTAGGCCCATTGCCACCATCACAAGGACACAGATAACTGTTAACGATAATAGACAGGGCAACACGATGGCCAGAAACAATTCCTCTCCATGAGATTACAGCTCGAACTGTAGCTGCCAGGTTATACGACACCTGGATTGCGAGGTATGGTGTACCCAAAACCATGATTATGGACCAAGGTCGCCAATTTGAGTGCTCACTCTTTCAAGAGCTATCTAATAAGCTTGGTGTTCAACACAGTCCTCAAGCCAATGGCCAAATTGAGAGATGACACAGAGCACTCAAAGCCTCTATCATGTCATATGATACCAAGAGATGGGTAGAAGTATTTCCAACCATCCTCTTAGGCCTTCAATCTGCAATACAAACGGATACAGGTCATTCTGCAGCACAATTAGCATTTGGCGAAGATCTACGCCTCCCAGGGGACTTCTTCACAGAATCGAAGGAAGTTAGCCCCAAAATAATGGTGGAAAATATAAGAAAAGACGCCAATAATTTTCTAAAACTGGCAACTTGTCATGGCCAGCTGAAGATTTACATCTCGAAACATTTGGCCAATACATCTCATGTATTTGTTAGAGACGAGAAAATAAGATCTGAGCTGGAAAAACCATACGCCGGTCTTTACAAAGTAGTATCACGAGGAGAGAAACACTTTGTGATACTCATTGCCAGCGAACCAAGGACAATTTCAATTGACAGATTGAAGCCTGCCAATTTGGTAAGCGACGATAAGAGAATAACAAGATTACAGAGACATAATACAGAAAGTACACAGACAGATTCACAAATAAACACAAAAGAATCAGTCGAAAATTGTGAAATAACAAACTCACAAACATTGGAAACACAAAAAAAAATAAAAAAGTCTGTAAAATTTTCGGACAATGTTACTACAAAAACATTTGATCAGGAGGCCCCCATATGCCCACAAAAAAGAGGCAGGCCCTTAGGCAGTAAAAAATGCAAAAATCACCATCTTTTTTGAGAGTCTGAGAGGTTAATGCAAAGCAAATAAAGATTTACTCCCAAAAAAGTAATATTCAGTACGTAAAAATAAACCCGCTCAAAAATAGACGATGAAAATCGGAATTCCACGAGACAAAAGAAACTTCGGAGATACGCAAACGTAGGAATCCCAACAAAAAGAAAATGACAGGAATAAACAAATCCACGTGCGATATGGAAATAAACATCGCAACGTGCTTTTATTGTCATCAACAAAGATAATCTCAACGTTGTGACATCACAAGCAGAGATTCCTTTGTAATAAAAATTTGAAAAATATATTCTGAGTTTATTTCAGGTATAACTTTGCTTAAACCAATCAGAACTTAACCGGAAAACTTGCCTATGGCCGAGAATTTTAAGCACTATCCCCTCTACGACTTGATAAGAATGTACAAAAAAGGTAAAACGAAACTGTAATGATAAATCGAAAACTGCAGTAAATTCACCCATTTTAGAACTGTCTTCTTATATAGACGTGTTTTCTATAATATTATTTTCTGCCTTTTCTGTTTCCCTACTATGTCGCTACCCACCAAAACCTTCTTCAATACGACCAAGAACCAAACAGCTACTCAGAAAATTCCTGAACAAAAAACAGAACTTCATCGTATCAAAGAAGAACTCCTGATGGAAACGGCCCTGGCCATGGAGAACATTCTCGTGTAGATGACCACACCACTTCCTCCAATCATCTCTCCTCCCCAGTCACCACTGGCATCAACTCCAACCACGGAACAACCAAAGCCGGAGCATAAGTCAGTGGAGACTTGGGAGCCAATGAAGTTCTTGTTTATGGCTGAGAGGGCAGCCAACAAAAAAGCTTTGATGGCTGCCTCAACCTTGGGGATTTCTAAGTCCCCAATGTTGAGGAAACCTCAATTTAAATATCCTCTGCCCCCTCACTCCCACCATCATCCCTACCCCTAACCAAAAATAGACAACCAAGGCGTATGGGAGAAGGCAGTCGTGCTTCTTACCAAGCCCGAATGGATGGTCATAGACAATCCTACAAATGCATTGGGGCTGCCGTAGGAAGCACATTGGCTAAGTGGGAGGCTGACCAAAAACGGCATTAAACCTGTGAGTCCCCCCAGGCCTGGCAATTTGATCATTTTTGCAAGGCAAAAACTAGGGGAGAGTAGCCTTGGGAATTCACTTGTATGAAGAATGGGGGCTCGGACCCCTTGACAACAGTTGCCGCCCCAAAGGGCTGGCAAATAATCGTCCTTGTAATGTAAAACACAAATAGATTACGTTCGATCGTAATTAAACTGCAAGTACATGCAGGTAATGTACAAGTACCAAATTGTGACATATCTCGACATTGGATGATGTCACAATCCGTACACAAACGTGCCATCCATCTCTTATCACCATAAGAGATGATGCAACTGGGCCAGTCCTCACTTACGTACGTATTCTAACACACGTGTGTTTGTGTGCGTGTAATTAAGCCAGTATAAAAACCGTCGAAACCGGCTCTAAAATTTCCAGTGTTCACCTTTGTTTTGGCTTACCCATATGTAATATATGAAGTGGCTGAACACGCTTAAATTCCTCTAAATTTACATTCTGGTGAGAATACTTTCTCATGACAAGGTATTCCACAGTGATAACAAGATTAAGCACGATAAAAAGGTTAACCTTTTCAAAACGTTTCCAGTGAATTTTGGAAGCCTCTTTAGCATTTTTGCAGGAAATTTGGTTCTTGTTACCCCATCTAGCATACCCTTTTTATGAATATTAATTAGCAAAAACATACTGATTACTATTCCAGTGTTGAGATTTAATTTAATTTAATTTGTATTGTTCCATAATATATCTTTCACATTATTTATATTATTTAATCTGTTCTTGTGCAACATTGTATTTTGTTTTGTCAAACTATCACTACAGTGTAAACGAAGTTTCAAGGGTTTCATGAACTGCATTTATTCCTTTCTGAGCTACAGTTTAAACCTTAAAACCTCATCCAAGGAGACTTAATCAGTGTCACCTCAGTTCTTTTCAATACCAGACATTAAATTCTTGCGAGCACCTACACCAAATATGCTTTCTCCAATAACTGTAAGTACTTGGTTTAAGCTAATGTGCAAGCTCTTACTCTAATGCAAACATGCAAAAACCACAAAATTAACACTCAGAAATTGGTTCCCAAGCCGCCACCTATCGTTGACTACAAATACAAGAAACTGAAGGTATGAGCGCCAATATCAAGGGTATTCCTACACACACACACCTGGATAAACAGAAAAATATCTCTTCCACACTCAGCAGGTTGTCAGTTAAAATGTTGCTAGAAATTACCTATGCAAGTAATTTGTACATGAGGACTGACACTAATTCGCTACGATACAGTCGCCATTGCCACGTAATGATATGCGGACTTCTTAATAAAAACCTCAAAATGGCCGAAAAGAATGCCATTTACCGACAGAAGCCGTCGAGAAACTTGCAAGAAGATATGACAATACCTTAAAGGATGGTATGAAGCTAAAGACAGCCTACAAGCCTAGAAGGTGGTCTCTGAGGAACCATGCAAGTTCTTCTCATCTATATGGATGTGAAAATTAGGTTCCATTTTGACCAAACTACTGCAATATGTCGTACCTACTTGGTAATTCTTATTACTCCTTATATTTTAAGCCTATCCATGTCATTTCCTCGCAATTAGATCTACAGATATTGACATTCAAGTATGGAAATTATTTTAGATTGATTAAATAGTAATCAAAATTTCAAGGATCGATCTATTTTTCTTCTCATTGATCGCATGATTAATTACATTGTTTCTATAACTGGAATCACTATTAAAAACAAAACATGTAACTTCTTTCGCTCAACGAACAAACAGAAAAACGTTAATATTATCGGTGGCCATTGCCTCAGATATCAAGGAAAAATAAAGGCCGCTTATTTTCACCAACTTTGATTATTTATTATTAAGTTGTCAGAGGATATAAAGAACAATTGAACGGTAAGTAGGCTATTATATTTTAAGTTATACTTATAGTATTATTTAATTTAAAATTTCTTCGGTTTATTTAAATGAAATAATAAGAAAAAGTTGATTATGACCTCGTTACATCGGTATGTTCCTACCCCTCAAATACTTTTTATTTTTACTCGTCATTTCAGATGAAAAGGGAAAACTCATGAGTGTATTTAATGATTTCCAAACATCACTTAAGAAGGAACCCACTTCATTGGTTGATTAATGTAGTTTAATAGTAATTGAAAAGAAAAATACTGATAAAATATAATGAATAAACTCTTCAGAAATGTGAAATATTTTCTCCTTCTTTCAAATGAATGCCTTATTTTTAAATTAAATTTTTTACCAAGGACCAGTGTGTAGTGGGTAGAAGCTTATAGTTAAATGATTGAAGGTCCAGCGGACCATATAAAGTTAGTTGGAGTCACACACCTGCATCGCACGCCTTGTAACTCACAACTGCCTGGTAGTGATGGGTAGTTCGTTCACGAGTTAGTTCTTTTGAACTAATCCTAGAAGTGAACTAATCGATCATTTAGTTCACTTCCAAATGAACTAGTTCATTAGTTCTTAGTTCTTATCAGTCTACTATATTCGATCCGTTGATGGAACTGATTTTGAAGTAAGTAGCAGTCGATGAGTGAGTCAAACAATTAACCAATAGTTCTAGCATGAATTTATGAATACGAGTCGATCATAATATCATATAATAAATTAGTTGATTTAAATGATATGAGCCAATCATGAATCAGCTGATTGAAGTCTGAAGTGATCGAGTTGAAAAATTTACTGAACTACTGAACTAATTGAACTAGTTCAGTGAACTAGTTCACTTTGGTGAAGCAGACTCAATGAACTAAATCCAAAAACTGAACTAAAATTCCCATCTCTACTGCCTGGCCTCAACACCAGTAACCCCACATAGCTCTGTTAGTAGTGTAGTGGGAGAATCAGCGCACAGGCTGTGCGCTGGACCCTATGGGCGGAGCCACAACACTGGGGGTGCTTGTCACGGGAAGCCTTTGGAGGCTCCCCATGAGATACACCTTTAATCTTAAATAGACAAGACATCAAGTACATATAATTTTTTATTTAAAAAATATAAAAGTACAAAATTGTAGAAATGTTTTTTAAAACACAGAAAGGTATATTTATATACATATACATTCTTGAGAAACATCGCCTCTGGCAATTGCTGGATGCCTTAGCAAGAGGAATAGAGGAATTCAATGGCCATAGATAACAGATTCTGTAAAGGAATAGTCAGGGAATTAGCATATTGCGAACATTGTTAGTGTTTTATATGAGTACTCTGTCGCCTATCGTCCATGATCCTTCGTGAGGTAACTAGACAACAATAGTGGGTGCAAAAAAATCAAAAGTATACCTTTTTACCAGCATAGTATTCAATTATGGCAGACCCTAAGGATAAGAAGAGATTATTAAATCTAAGTCTACAACTGTCAAGTCTGAGGTTTATATAAATCAAGAATAAAGTTTAATTATTTCTAATCGTTGTTATTCCTTGATCTGAGCTCGAGGAGACCTAGAAATTACAATGGTTGTGAAGACTGATTTTTGCTTGAAAATTCTATTTTCACATGTCTGATGTTTCCATTATGCGATTTTTCCAGATCAGTGATCCTAGCGAGTTTATAAACTCCAGGTTTAGACGTGTAATCTAATACATGTACTATGTCATTAACTCGTAGTTTGTAAGATACTGTTCAACATGCATTAAGTAAGGCGGTAGGTGGTTTGTTCCTTAGAGTAAATACTCCCTTTTCCAAGATAACCACAATTTTGTGAGATAATCTTGGTCAAGTTTCCACATATCGAGTAGCTGTCTAGCTGTAGGAGTTGAATCCTGTGACAACTGGTGAGGAGGGACTGATAAATGTCCTAGTTTGCATGTAGAAAATGCACTGGTGTCAAGGTATGTTGACCTAGAACATAAGATGAGGGGAACAGAAGTCGTTGATTGACCAGTCTGTATGTCTTTTATATTAGACTGGAAGGTATGAATGAAAATGGAAGTATGACCATGTACGTGGTAAAAACTTGCTTTATTATGCTAATAATGTGTTCATAAACTCCACCATACCAAGGTGCCTTTACTGGTATGAAATGCGATTGAATGCCTTTCATAACCATACTGTCCTTTAACTCTGAGTTTTTGGAGAAAGTGGTCCAGTAGTGAGGTAAATATGCCAAAATCAATTGGAATGCCCTGCATTATCAGAGAGAATTGCCTTAGAGGTTCCTTTATTTTCAAAAAAGGTCTTAAATGCAGCCCAAATTTCTGTCGTTGTTAAGGATAAAACAGAAAAGAGAACAGCTTGGTTGAGAGACATGTAAATATCAATACCCATTTTTTATAAATAGGAGAGGTTTGTGTCACCAATTGGTTTTTCCTTTTAGGTAAGTATTTGTCAAATACAGGAAAAGGTCCAAATATATCTACACCCATATAAATAAAAGGGTGAGTGAAGGGTATTAACCTTAAATCTGGCAAGGATGCATGCAT